>OVAN01005199.1:828-24004 GCA_900406275.1 Anastatica hierochuntica | reverse complement strand
TACTAAGAAAATCAGACTTTGATGAATCAATATTTTCTTTGAGATTTCTTCCCTTGTTTGGAGTGTAATATCAAGCAAACTGATCGGATTTCTTGGTGTGTAATATCCACGAATTCTGTTCTTCGGTATATCAAGGATCATTCCGCAAATTCTTGTGTGACCAATCACCTTCCACATCCTTTGTGTTCGAATTCTTCTAGAGTTTGAGCAGCAAAGCTTATCCTTCAACCGAGTATTCTAGAGTGCGATCACGGGAGCACATCAGAAAGACAACTGGATTTCTGATAACCCGTCAAGACCTGCCAAAACTGCAAATGCACAGATCATAGGTGATATGAAAGTATCTGAACTGCTAGCAGGTAATAGAGATTGGGATGAGTCTAAGTTGAGACAGTATGTAGACCCTCAGGATATAGCTGCAATTAAAAGCATTAGGCTAAGTTTCACCAGAACAAAAGATGATAAGGAGTGGGTACATACAAAGTAATTAATAAGGCCATAAGAGATATGGAGGAGTGGATAGAAGCAACTAGAACGGAGGATGAAGTCATAAGCCAGCCAAACTGTTTGAGCACTGATCCAAACACTCAACAAGATACCCAATTGGAAAAGTCTCACATGCAAAGCTATGTGGATGCTAATTCTTGGAGATCTTCCTCAGATAAAGCTGGCATCGGGTGACTTCTAACCTCTGCAGAAGGTAAGAAGGTAGTGCAAGGAAGCTCATCTATTGATCCCATAAATAATGCATTAGAAGCTAAGGCATATGCTTTGAGAGATGATATATTCCAAATGAAAAGATTAGGATACTACAGAGTAGAATTTGTTGGTTATAATAGCTCCTTTTATAAGACTATACAAGGGAATCTAAGATTTTCAAATGGTCAACTTAGTAGTATCTGTGGAATATCAGCTTATTTAAGGGATATTGGTAGTCTTTCACAGCACCCTTTTGAATTTACTTTTAGGCACATAAGGAGGGACAATAATGCCACAACAGATATATTGGCGAAGGAAGCAAGAAGATTAAAGAAGAACTACACAATAGTCTGGGATCCAGACAACTGCTATCCTATTGCTTAATGTATCCAATGTTTTTACTTTTTGTGATCATTATGCATAACATTGTAATATTCTTGCACTAAAAAAATTAATTTGCAGACAAAAAAACTATATAAAAATTTATAGTTTTTTAATTGGTGTACATATACCTTAAACAACACATAAAACTTAAAAGTAAAACAAATGGAGTACATTTTAAGAAATACTTAAGTGACTATGAATTGTTATACACATTATAAAATTAATATTCTGAATCATACTAAATCTTTAGAAAAAATTACACAAAAAATCATATTTGATATTTGATATTAAACTCCTCAAAGGTTATGTGAAACTAATGTAATGAATTAAATTTCCATAATTAGTTTTATGTATATTAACCCTTAACTAGTTTCACTTAATTATTAACCTTTGCATGAAGCTTGAGGATAAATTCGTCTTCGTCTTTGGAGAAGTTCCTTTAAGTTTTGGCCTTACGTAGTTTCTCCATAATTAATTTAACGCTTCATGCAACGTTTTATTTATCTATATGAAACCAATTAAACCTTAATTATATTTATTTATCAACATGAAACTGATGTAATGGAGATTATCGAATTAACCCTTAATCTACGTTTTAGTTGTAATGAAATTTAACCTTCTTAGCCAAATAATTATGTAGATTAATTCGTTTTCCCAATTTTCTCATAGAGTCTTGAGAGAGATATTTTCGATATCATAGTCCTTTGAAAATTCAAAAATCAAATCGGCCATCATATGACTTGAGGAGTACTTTGACTGCTAAACTTCTTTTACTTTTGGGATTTCGAAAAACTATAGGATCAGGTGTGGATATCATGATGTGGAATGAACCTTGGATCCCTGATATTCCGGCTAGACCACCAAAATGTGTTAATGCCGAGAGGAATTATGAGTCGTTATATGATACTCCTTTCATTTCATTTTAAATGAAATTTCACACAATTTTTCCGTTTAAATATAAGTAATGTTTTTCAAATTTTTCAAATGCATTTGTAATGTTTTTATATAAATAAAGTAAATTTTGTAAAATTTATAATTTTTTAATTGGTGTGCATATATCTTAAACGACACATAAAACTTAAAAGGGAAACAAATGGAGTGCATTTTTGTAACGTTAAACTATATTCCAATAGAAAAACCTTTCTACAATATATGTGTTCGTTTCAAAAACTTGCAGAAGAAAAAACAGAAAAAATTGAAAAGAGAGCAAATAACTGAATCAAAGCTTTATGGCATTCTTGTGTTGAACCAATGCATGAGGAGACCATTCGTTGTGTCCTCTTGATTACGCATGGAGAGGATTTTGTTTCTGATCTCCTTGTCGATTCCGGAGCTGATGGAGAGTGCCGGAGTTGGTGGAAGTCCATGCCGCCGGCGATTCCTCTCGGTCCAAAGATGGTAAATTGTTGCTTGGAATGCAAGTCGTAGGAGAAATTGTTTCTTGTCTGATGGTCAAGTTGGGACAAGATGATGAGTGAGGGATGCCCACGAACTGCTAAAAATATTTTGAAGGATACCTCTCGCCATTGACTGTCAGACTTCAGTAGAAAAAGAGCAATCAAAAAACAAGTGATCTCGATCCTCCATAGTTGTCGAACAGAGCACACAAGCCGAAGGCGCCAAGGGGTTCCAAAGGGCTATACGGTCAAAAGTTGAGAGCCTATTTCTGAAGGCCAGCCATGTTGTAAAAGCATGTTTTGGAATGG
The DNA here is from genome assembly GCA_900406275.1 of Anastatica hierochuntica. NCBI lineage: Eukaryota > Viridiplantae > Streptophyta > Magnoliopsida > Brassicales > Brassicaceae > Anastatica > Anastatica hierochuntica. Next base: position 21,215 of record OVAN01005199.1, on the reverse strand, counting down.
CCCAGGAAAACCATACTCCAGCAGTCCAAGCTTGATGTGGTTGGGTGTGCCTAATATTTTCAAATGTAAGCTTGGAAGAAAACAGAGTTTGAAAGTCACTGTTTCTTCCCCTCCATAAGAAAACATCAGGTGCATCGTCTGGTGATATGATCGGCATCTGCTTAAGTGCAGTTTGAATGAACTGCAAAGATGGATGACGTTGTCTCCGAGAGATCCAACCCGTAAGCACTTCTTGTACATTTTTAAATAAACTTAACTAACTAAGAATTGTTATACACATTATAAAATTAACATTTAAAATCATACTAAATCCTTAGAAAAAGTTACACAAAAAATCATTTTTTATAAGTTCACCAACTGGTACAAACTAAACGCGGTAGGAATAAACTTTGCTACATTTTATTTGAGATTTGATATTAAACTCCTCAAAGGTTCTGTGAAACAGATGTAATGGATTAAATTTCGATAATTAGTTTCATGTATATTAACCCTTAACTAGTTTCACTTAGTTATTAACCCTTGCATGAAACTTGAGGCTAATTTCGTCTTCGTCTCTGGAGAAGTTACTTTAAATTTTGGCTTTATGTAGTTTCTCTATAATTAGTTTAACACTTCATGCAACGTTTTATTTATCTATATGAAACCAACTAACCCTTAATTATATTTATTTATCTACATGAAACTAATGTAATGGAGATTATGGAATTAACCCTTAATCTACGTTTTACTTGGTGACCAAAAAAAAAATCTACGTTTTAGTTGTAATGATCGTTTTCCCAATTTTCTCATATGTAGAGTCTTGGGAGGGAGATATTTTCGATATTATAGTCCTTTGAAAATTCAAAAATCAAATCGACCATCTTATGGCTTGAGGAGTACTTTGACAGCTAAAACTTTTTTTACTTTTGGGACTCCAAAGAACTATAGGGTCAGGTATGGATACCATGGTGTGGAGTGAACTTTGGATCCCTGATACTCCGGCTAAACCACCAAAAGGTGTTAACGCTGAGAAGAATCCCCACATGCATGTGTATGCACTCATTTATCCTTCAATAAAGCAGTGGAAAAGGGATCGCCTATAGGAACTATTTACAAAGGATGATGATCATCATATCTTAGGGATCTGCCCTACAAAGATATTCTCTAGAGACGGGTATAGTTGGATCAACACTCCTTCGGAAAACTATACTGTTAGATTAGGATTTTGGGCCGTAATAGACCTCTCTCGTCTTGCTTCGACCCCCTGTTTAGGGACCTATGGTGACAAGACTTTGGCACAAGCATAGAAATTAAAAATCACTCAGAAGTTTAAGCATTTTGTATGGCAATGTATTTTTGGATGTTTGGCTACATACCAAAGATTAAGTTACATACACAATGGAAATGAGAAAGGCTGTCTTGTTTGGGGAGTGGAAGAGGAAACTATTAGTCGCCTTCTTTTTGAATGCCCCCTCGCGACAAGTGTGGGCCTTATTCCATTCACTCAACCCCACTCATGTTTCCCAGTCACGCTTTATATGAAAATTTTAGCTACTTTGGAAAGCTAAGAAACTAGGGGTAAATGAGGTGGCTATGCATATGCATTCTTTGGATTTTTATGGTACATTTGGAAGGAAAGTAACCAGGTGGTTTTTGAAAATATTCGGGAATCAACCCAAAATATATTGGACTATGCTATCCAGGAAGCAACTCTTTGGAGTCAAACAAATGTAAAAGAATATGAGGAGATTAATCCTTGTAAAATATCGTCGAACCCAACCTACTTGACACCCAATGTCGAAAGAGAGAAAGTCTACCAGATTGATGGATCCTGGAGTACAGACGCACAAGTCAGTGGGTATGGTTTGGTAATTTTCGAGGGAGATAGAAGACGTCACTATGATTTCAAGAGTGTCCAAGCTAACCTCTCCTATCTTGATGAGAGAATCTTAGTTCTCTATTCCGATTAATAACCCAAACTAAACCGCAAATGCAACGAATAGTCTCTTACATCATAGAAAAGGGTCGAACCACAAGGAGCAAAGATTAGCACACTAAGCTCTATAGAAACTTTGGTTAACCTAAACCAAATATATAGAGTAGTAGTTTATTCAATCTAGAGACTAATGACAATATAAGAAAGGCAAACTAGATGAAAACAAGAAATAAGAACAAACCAAGTAACGAACAAGATAAAAGATGAAGTTTGCAAATGAGATATAAAAGTGTAATAGATTATAAGCTAGATAATAAAAATAAGGAGATTAAGTTCTAATCAATGATGCTCGATCAAGCAATAAGAAACATTCAATGGCAAGAACCAATCAAAGTCAACTGACTCATTTCCATGAGACTAATCAAATTACTAATCATTTAATCGTACAAATCTTCCCATGATAATTAAGCAACTACTGATCATTAGCGTAAGTCCTTTAAGCCAACAAATCATCTCAATCAACTATTCTCATACGTTAAGAATGAAAATCATGTTTAAGTTTCTCTTGGGAATTTCATCGAACATCTTCCAGACGTGAAATTCCTAAAGTCGAGATTGAACTTTTCCAAGCCTAATCTAGCATTAAGCAATTTATAAACATGTAAATCTATAAAGATCACGCATCAATCACCAACACTCAGTCATCCCTAAATCTACTAACCCACAATCCACATCTATAAGACTACTTACATATATCGAGAACAAATGTAAGAACAATAGAATCATAGGTAAACATGATTAAGAAAGAGAATTAGATATAAAAAATCATGGGTAACACATTATATGGTGAAAATTACAAAATTTGTTTAAATTGACTTACTCACCTTTTTATGGGACAAAATTGAATTTCTAAAAACCTGCACCAAATTCGAATAAAAACCTAGACTTGATTCGAGATATAAGATCCGACAAACTTTTTGACGCGATTTATCACTATCGTCGATGAATCTTCTTTATAATTGAAATCTGATGTCAGTAAGATCAGAGGACATGATTCTAGTAGTCAAAAACGACATCATCTCATCATGCAGTGGAATTCTAAAGCTTTTCAATGGCCTCTTACGATGAGAAATCATCACTGCGACATTTTCGATGATGAGAGAGAGTTCTTCGGATTCATCGAAAAGGTAAAATTTAGTTTAGTATCTTCTTTACCAATAATAATTCTAGTTTTTCTTTTCTCTTTCCATTTAACTCAAATATAAGAAATCTTTACAGATTTAATTCGTTGTACTTGTTTGTTTGAATGATTGGTTTTAAGTTGTACAATGTTGGTTTCTTGGAGTAGTGTGAGATAGCTTCATATATACATTAAGGAACTTTATAAATTTTTACAAGATAATAGAGAAATTGCAGGTAATTAAAATCTTATCTACGTCTCTCTCACAAATAAGACATTTTTATTGGTTTATGATCTTCCTTTTCATTTTTACTTCTCAGGGTTGTACTCGTTATTACACTCTTAGCGTATGTATTCTTTCTTCACTTAAATTATTGTATATGTTATAATGAGTTTGTGCAAACAAGAAGAAATGTTAAAGTGAGAACACATAACAACAAGAAGTGAGAAGGATTTAATATTTAAGCATTTAATGTTGATAACCCGAACGGTGTGTTAGAGGAAATTAATAACTTTTCGTCTCCCAAAAATCTAATTGTAGTTTGTAGAATTTGAATAAACTATTAAACAAAGCTTAAAACTCATCTTCTTCATCTTCATCCTCCTCTGTTGATCATATATTCGAGTCTATTAGAATCTAATTGGATTCGAGCAATTCAGTGATACATATGTTGCAAGTAGCATAGTTGATTTTATCGGGAAAAAAATTGAATCGAAGCTTGAAAGACATAATTGGAAAAGATGAAGAATGTGATTCAAAAGAGCAACATGAATAAGACAATCAAAATGACGACGTTTCATGCGTTTAATCCAAAGTAATCAAAACACTGTCGTTCAATAAGTTTCACTCTAAAAAATTAAAACGACGTCGTTTCGTGAGTTTTAATTCGAACTAATTAAAACGACGTCGTATGTGTCCATTTTCTCGTGAACCTTATAACCTCCATTGTCGTTACCTTCATTGCCGTCGCGAAGAAGAGAATGAAGAAGAAGAAAGTTTGTGGAGATCGAAGAAAGTGATGATAATGATGATGGCTCCACGATTGTTGACGGAGAAGTCGTTTGGAAAATCACAAACTTGAATCCCTTAGTGTCGTTCCCACTGAAAAAAAATTTGTTCGAATTTGCCTCTAAACATTCCGATTTAATGTCACAATCTCATTGTCAATTTACGGTTGAGTTTTTGTGGATGGGATCATAATAATTAGTTTAAGTTGAATCGTGCTTGTGTACCAAATCAAAATATCTGGATTTAATTAAGGAAAATTAACTTTTTTATAAATTCAATTTCACGTGTTCGGTGAAACTGGGTCGGGTCAAAAAAAATTGTCAGGATTAGTTTTTTTTAAGTTTGGGTGTAAGTTATAATAAATATAGATTTGCCTCACACCACCAAGTCAATACCAACTTTGAGAGCCTTTGATTAAAGAAGAGGTTGATAGAGTTCATGGTTTTTTGAAACTTTAGGACGAAGAATGGAAAAAGAATGATTGTACAATCATGACAGATGGTTGGTCAGATCATATAGGAAAAGAAGAAGTATCATCAACTTGTGTGTCAATTGTAAAGAAGGTACAATGTTTTGTTCTTCTCAAGAGAGTTCAGACGAGGCTCATACCAATGCATATATTTTTGAATATGTGAAAGGTTGCATTGAGGATATTGAAGAGGAGAATGTTTTCCAAGTGATAACCGATAATGTCACTAATAACATGGATGCATCAAAGATGTTGAAAGAGGTCAAGCCAAATATCTTTTGGACGTCATGTGCTACTCATTTCATCAATTTTAATGCTTAAAAGTATTCAAAACTTCTAAGTTCAAGAGTACTATTGAGATGGTTAAAGGCTTCACAATCTTTATCTATGACCATCACAAGACATTGGCGATGATGAGATCATTCACGGAAAAGAGACATTGTGAGGCAAGAAATCACTAGATTTGCATTATCCTTTTTTATTTTACAAAGTTTGTTGGAGAAGCGAGATAAAACCTGCTTGATTCAATTAAGCCTGCTTGATTTTGTAGTTTGCACCATATATGTGGTTCACATAATACCAAACTTGAAATGTTTTGCACCACAATACCTCATATTTGGTGCATCTGACAAACATTTTTTCTTTAAATTATGACAAAAGAATTTTATGAGTTTAGATTTAAAACTATCAATTAATTTTAAGAAAAAGTATCAGTTCATGTATATCATTACCAAATATTTTATACCTCAAAAAGTAAAATTTGATATTATTGGGCTTCAGAATCGGATTTTATTGGAATTATATCAATACATGCTTAAAATGATTAGAAAAAGTAAAGACATTTAATATATACCTTAGTAGCTCAACACAAAATTTTTCAAAGTTTCCCGATAACTGATTTTCTCAATTTTTACATGAACTAAAAATATAATAAATATTCAGTAATAAAGCTATTATTTATCTAAATAAATATTTTTCAATAACAACAAACTAATAGAAAATTTTGAAAAAAATCTCTCACACATTTATGCTCGACTAAATTGTTGCTAATGGTGTCGTCGTCTCCGGTACCCTCAATCTTTCTCTATCGCCAACCTTTCTCCACTGTTATTGATGGCTTTGTCGCTTAATAGATTTTAAACTCAGCTCCTGATGTGTCTCCTTCGTCGGTGCAACGTGTTCCCTTTGACTTCTTCGGCCGCGACCCCTGTCTCTCACTTGCGAAGTATCTTTTCTGTGTTTGCTCTCGATTCGATGTTGCCTGTGACGATGTTTGATTTCTATCTCTCACATTTGAAATCTTCAACACTCTTAGGAAATGGATTTATTAAGAAATCCAAGTTAATGATGCATTGCAGTCTCCCGCATTTGTGGCTATGATTCTTTTACTTTTTGGATCTATCCAAGATTTGTTATGGGTTTCAACCCCTTTTTCATAGTTTCTTACGGTAGGTCTCGTGTTAAATGCAAACCTCATATATATATTAGCTCTCTTTCGACGGTTATGGCTCTTGCACCAGCAGAGCTCTCCTATTCATCTTCATAGAAAGGCTATTGTCGCTGGTTATTCTCTCCGCGACGAGCAGCAATTATCAGGGGACTACTCAACCAAAGACCCTCACTCCCCGAGGAATACAACTACTGTTGTGAATTTGAATTTCTTACGGGCTTTGATATCACATTTTCGGTTACTTTCAGCCGTCTATTACGTGTGGCCAACCTCAAAGGTAAAGGATATAGATTGTCTGGATGGAGACATGTTTCATCTTGGATTTTTCATCAGACTCTATGTCACTTTCACAGAGGTATTTCCATCGCTAAGACTAATGCTCTCCCAAGATATGTTAGAAAGCTCAGTCATACTCCATAACTTTCTACGTTGTCACTTCTGGTACAAATGTCATCGCCTTCTCACTTGATCCATTGTCACTTCCTTCTGTTTTCGACCCTTCATTGGTCCCTTTTTCCGGCACATATGCCGATGATCCCCCATCCAAATGGTGATTACCATCATCTGAAGCAAGGTCAAATTAGGCTTGCCCCAAAAGCTTGTATTTGGGCTCTGTTACCAAACTTAACAAATCTAGGCTTCTTTTGTCAAATGATAAAGCTATCAAACCTTTTGTGGGTATTGCATTGGCTAATCCCGGTTTGGTCCCATCTCATCGGCCAGTATTCTCCCACGTTAAAAGATTCATGCCACCATTATCCTCTTTTTTGGTGAGACGATTTCATCACTTTTATCCACTTTGCAAAGATCTATGTAATTATTTATATTCTGTGTGAATTTTTTTTTTAAATATAGCTTTGAAAGTAGTTCTATCACACACTTTTCCTCATTATCTTTTCTTGGCAAAAGATTTAAACATTTTGAAGGAAGTATTTTGTTCTCTCAGAATTATAGAGATGAGTTATGTATTTGCTATGTGCGTGGTCCAATCTTTGATGTGATAAAGCAAACTCTAACTATGGGGTTCTAGCCTTTATTCGACACACTTATAGCATTTGTTTCAAGACCTTTTTCGTTGAGATCAAATGATTGGAAACGTTTCTCTTGGCAATACATATCTAACTTACCTCGACGCGGTTTTATCGAAGATAATCGAATTTGTTTGATCATTGGCGCTTCATATCAATGATTGTTCGCCAGAGTTAGCTCCTTCGTTACATCTAAACATGTTTTGGTTACCATTGTGACTATTTACTCCTTGATAGAGATAAATATACTGTATACTCCAACTTACTCTTATAAGAGTATAAATGCTAAGGAAATTTCATTTCTTGATGCTAGTGCTTTAATTGTTTCTGAATTTAAATATCGGAGAGTTGGAAGAATTCAGGAGATAACTTCTCCAGAGAACCTTCCCTTTAGCCTAGAGATTTGTTTGATTATATCGGGATATTAGACCACCATAATTCTCTCTCGTCCTGCTCGTGACCACCATTTTTAGGAATATAGTGTTTTGAAACTTTCAATGCAAGTATGGAGTTTTAAAACCACATAGATCATAGAGCTTTAAACGTGGCAATGATGTTCATTTTGTTTGGCAAGAAGCCATCTACTATCTTTTTGCACCACTGATGGAGCATATGACTATCCTAGTTTAGAATTGTCTTTGTTGTAATTTCAAGTTTTTATGTGTATTGTCTTACTAGTAAGCAAAGCACATATGTTGTTATGTTCTCCCTTGTAAAATCGACAGTTCATGTTGTTTTTGCTAAAAGAATTTTTTTCACCGCATTTTTAATGTAAATGATTTACGTGGACATAAAAAATAAAAATTTAAAAATAACAATCAACCAGTAATATCCATTTAATAATTTAAATATTTTCAACTACTATTTTAAAAAAAATTATAATTTATTACTATCAACTAATAAAAATGTACTTTAGAAATCTAAAATATCAATCTTTGTGAAACAATATAAAAGTGAAGGAGTACAGCTAAACAAAACTAATGTGTGGAAAGTATGTGTTGGCTCATCAAATGGATCAATGCTCAAGAACTTAGAAATTGTCCCATTTATTATAGAAACCAAAATCATAATTAAAGTTGAATCTCGACAAGCAAAATGGATTAAATGGAATCTATGGCATTTCAATGTTCTCAAGTTTGAATGATACTCTCTCCGTTTTACTTTAAATGAAGTTTTAGGGAGAATTTTAAATTTTTGAATGATGTCCACTCTACCGGAATTCGATTCCACTAAGTTGCGTTGTCCTGTTTAATAAGATTATTTGGCTATGGATCGAATCTTATCGATCCGATTGTTGACAAAAAAAAAAAGTATTTATCTTAAAATGAAACAAAAGAAGTATAAATTACCCATTTTGACAGCGGTATGATCGTCATCATGTCTTTTAAATGAGTTTGTCTCTGCGAAGATAACATATCAGAAGTGTAATAATGCAGCTCTGATAAAACCACATTAAGCATATGCAATTTTTTCTAAAAAGTTGTTAAAGAAAGAAAAGGTCTCGAAAAGTAAAAATCAATGACCAAACAAAAGTATTGTCACACTTAAAAAGCTGTTTTCTAATAAGAGGAAAGAGCAACATAAAGAACAATGAAGCATAACCACAAGAGGGAACTAATTTTCTTTTGATTTTTATAATTTAGACAGTGTACACAAGATCGTGATACGATGAAAAGCATGATAATACAATGCACCTAGCAAAGATACAGAGTGAAAAAATTATCTGACATGCATCTCATAGTGAAAAACAAAACAGGCTTCTCAATAAGAACAGAAACTAAGAACATGATTAACAAGGTTTCTTAAATGGGAATTTTTAGTTTTTTAATTAATTTAAAATCGAGTAGGGTCCACCATAATAACAAAAAACATTTCTTATTGTTCCTAATCAAGATACTGTTTCTTCCACCAATCGCAGGTCCCACCGCCACGTGGCGGCCTGCGATTGGTTGTTTTTTTTATTTTATTTTTATTTTTAAATCAAATCCAAAAAAAATTTTAAGAAACCCATTAATTGGTCTAACTAATGATGGTCTAAGAGCACCTCCAATGGAGGTACTTAAGTGAGATCCTTAGTAAAAAAAAACAATATAATAATCTGAATAGTGAAGGATTCTTAAGCAAAAGAACTCTTAAAATCCTTAATTAAGGATTGCTTCTTAAAGAGCTCCTTAACTGTTCGTGGGCCCCACTGACACGTGGCGACCCGCGATTGGCTGGAACTTTTTTTTAAATCCAAAAAAAAAAATTATTAAAATACAAAATAGTTAAAGATTCCTATGAGTATCACCATTGTGGATACTCTAACTAATTGGACTTTCTATTACCAATTAAGACTAAAATATTATCTCACCGGCGGATAAACTTCCTTTTAGTTCCTTACAAATCATTAGAATATAAGCATACCACATACATTAAAAAATATGCTACAATAACAATATAAGGTCAGCTTTACAACCAAGCACGCAACAAACCATTTCCTTATATAAAATTATAAATAATGAATATAAAAAGCTTTGGTTCGTTTCAATTGTAAAGTTTGGTTACATTACAAATTGTAATAATTGAAAATGACAACTTGTATCCTATTCGTCTTTTCAACCTCTACTTGCACCGCTAATCTCGCCATCAATTATATTAGCTAGTTGGCAGTTATTCCATTAGTTTTTTTTTGTCGAAGTTATTCCATTAATTTTCACCTAAATCGGATTTTTCAAACAATATTACTACTATTTAACATATCTTATTAGAATTTTAACTAAAATCAGGTAAAAATCTATTATAATCACTTTTATTGTATAACTTAGTTAATTTTGATTTAGAAACAAATCAAAATATTTATAAGCTAAAAGTATAATTTTATTATATATTTATTAATTGATTTAAATGAAAATACCAAAACAACTCAAAAATTGATATCGGAATAATCTTCATTTTGACAAAAAAAAAATCTTCAATTTTTCAATTAGACGTTATACTTAAGGCGTGATTGGAAGAGTGGAAAAGAGGAGAGGAGTTGAACACAACTGTAGCGGGAGCTGAGAGCGGAAGCTGAGAAAGGGAGCTGAGAAAAAGAGCTGAGAGAGGAGCTGAGAGCGGAAGCTGAAAGCGGGAGCTGAGAGCTGAGAGCGGAAGCTTGAGATTGGAAGTTCAGTTACTTTTTTATTTAAAATTAAAAACTAAACAATACAAGGGATTATTATAAAAAAGTTTGCAACTTCAAAAAACCAAAAAAAACCCTACCTACGGGCTATCCATATTTGATTTGCAATATTGTTTCGAATACCCGCCATATATGCATCACCAGTAGGCACATAAGCTTTTACTTAAATTTCTTCCTCATNATTTCTTCCTCATCGTCATTTGACAATTCTCCATCTTCCATTTGTTCATACTCCTGAAAATCTTCATCAGTAGTAGTTGATTTTCGAATAAAATTATGTAGTGCCATAGTCGCTACAACAATCTTGCTCTGTGTGTCTAGATCATAGCGTGCTGGATTGCTGATAATAGCAAATTTTCCTTTCTACACCCCAAAAGTTCGCTCAATCACAGAATGCAAAGAAGAATGGCGTTTATTAAACATTTCGTTCTCATTGGTAGGTGGTCCTCCTCTCCATTGATGTGGATGATATCGAGTTCGGCGATACGGAGCAAGATATTCTTTCCTGTTAGGGTATCCTGAATCAACGAGAAAATACTTTCCTTCTGGTGGAGTTGAAAAATATTCATCACTCTGTGCACAATATGTCAATATCTTCGAATCGTGTGCTCTTCCAGGTGTCCCAACATACGTGTATATAAACTCCATAACAACAAAACTTAATTTATTAATTCCCAAATAGTATCAAACTAAAGAGAAAACACAAATCTAAATGATCATATGTAGGTTTAATAGTAAAACTGTGTAATATTCTAATCAATATCAAAGTTGAGCAGAAACATACTTTTGATCATAATTATGAACAAGATTTTAACAAAAGTTTTTATATGAATAAGAAAAGAAGAGAAGCAATAGTAACAAAAATAAGAAAAGAGAAAGAAGAAATTTTACATGTAAAATAATAAGTTGAATTTGAGAAGTGAAGATGAGTTTTATTTATTTATTTATTTTTTTTAAAAATCTAGATTAAAATTTAGATTTTTTAGTCAATGATTAAAATTTAGTTTAAAATTTTCTTTTAATTGGTATCTTTGAATTTACACTTGTTTTTTAAAAGTTGTTAGTTTTTATAGTATCAAATCTAAAAAAAAAAAAAAGATTCTTTTACTTTTCCTTTTTTTCTCCACAACAAACGCTTACACCTCTCAAATAATGAGAGTTATATCACTCCACATTTTTTTAACTTGTGCACACGTGTAAAGTGATTAAAATAAACCACTTGACTAGTGGTAAAACACAATGGTATTCACCTCCACTCTTAAAAAAACGTGGAAGCAATCATGACTTTAGTCTCACTATTCAACAAACACCGGGTTTTAAAACATGACCTAAATTAACTAAAATGATTAAAAAAAAAGCTAATTTACTATATATCCATAAAAATATTATTTAATTAACAAAAAAAAAATTGAAGGGTAAAAAAACAAATTTTTTGTGGTTTGAATACTTAAATAACTAAAGATTATTTGTCATTCACTATAATTTTTCTTTAAAAAATCCAATAAACAAAATAAAACCATATTTTGCGGACTTAGACCAACTGAAAAATATACTTACGGAAACGATGTCGTATTTACTACTTCTCCTCTTCTCTCGCCACATGGTCTCGTTGAATACATAAAAGCGATACACAGGCGCGTCTAAGTCAGAGCGAGTGAACGAGCGAGTCTCAATCCGATTTTTGAGCGCGACGGCGTAATGGCTGGAGTAGCCGTCTCTCCCGCATCTCTACTCGGTCTTATCTCTGAGATCGTTGAGATTCCGGCGAATACAGGAGTGTTTAAAAAGGATTGTGCCGATCTCGCGCGGCGAGTTTCTCTCTTGACGCATTTGGTCGAGGAGATTAAGGATTCTCCGCCGCCGGAATCTGATGCTTCTTCTTCTTTAATTTCTTCTGAATGTGATTGGTGGTCTGATCTTGTGGTTGGACTTCAAGCCGCGAAGCGTCTTCTATCCGCAGCCGCTAGTTTCCAAGCTCGCGAGTCCTCTGTAAGCATTCTTAACCATCACTCACTTCTTCTTCTTCTTCTTTGGAAGGCAATGGTTTTGAATTCATGAGGATTTTGGAATATCTTCTAAACGAAAATGAAGAACTGACTCTGTTGCACAATTTGATTTCTCTTGTTTAGCTTTCAGCATGGTACATCTTCTAGCTTAGTTCTCGATCTTATTTGATACTTAGATTAGATGTTTCTTGATTGAAGGAAGGGGCTGCCAAGAGAATCTCATTCCAGTTTCAATGCGTTACATGGAAGCTAGAGAAAGCTTTAGGGAATTTGCCATATGATCGATATGACATCTCTGACGAAATCCGTGAACAGGTAAAAGAGTTCATTCATGAGCATGCAGAGTTATGATGTCGTCCCGTGAAGGTGTCGGTTCTAAAGTCTATTGCTTGTAATCAGGTGGAACTAGCAAGATCTCAGTTGAGAAGAGCAATGCAGAGATATGGGTCTTTAAACTCAAAGAAGTTCTCAAATGCTCTATCTGAGACAACGGAGAAAGATGCCGCCTTTAGCAACACGAAGAGCAAAGTTATTGAAAAGCTGGAGAGTATTCAGGAAACAGTGGATCCCAACATTCCTTTATTGGATGAGAAGAAATTGAAATCACCTCGTCGGAAGAACTCTTCCATTTCCTTGGCCTTCTTCTTATCAAAAGACGCTGATGATGAGAGATTAGAGAAAGCAGTTACTAAGAGCAATGATGACTCAAAGAAGTCGGAACAACTCACGATCCCAGAGGATTTTCTTTGTCCAATATCTCTGGAACTGATGAAGGATCCTGTTATTGTTTCCACCGGACAGGTCTGGTTTTTTAAAGAACAATCAACACTTTATATTAGCGCTTATTTATGGTTGTTGAATCAAAAATTTTAACAAGGATCATTGTCTCTTCGTTGGCAGACATACGAGAGGTCATACATACAGAGATGGATACACTGTGGGAATCTGAGATGCCCAAAAACCCAGCAGAAACTCGAAAACTTTACTCTTACTCCAAACTACGTTCTCAGGAGCCTGATCTCTCAGTGGTGCACTAAGCACAACATTGAGCAGCCAGGTGGTAGCATGAACAGTAAGACCAAAAACCGTGATGGGTCTTTAAGCGATCAAACTGTAGACATGTCAGCGATCCGGGCATTGGTTCGCAAGCTCTCTACCCGTTCCATTGAAGAACGCAGGACCGCTCTTTCTGAAATCCGCTCTATGTCAAAAAGAAGCACGGAGAACCGAATTCTGATAGCGGAAGTGGGAGCCATCCCTGTTCTGGTCAATCTTTTGACCTCAGACGACACAGAAACGCAGGAAAAAGCTGTGACTTGCATTCTAAACCTCTCCCTTTATGAAAGCAACAAAGGACTCATCATGCTTGCAGGAGCAGTCACGTCTATAGTGCAAGTCCTCAGAGCAGGAACCATGGAAGCTAAAGAAAATGCTGCAGCTACTCTCTTCAGCCTTTCTTTAGTTGACGAGAACAAGATCATAATAGGCGCATCAGCTGCGATACCGGCCTTAGTGCAGCTGCTTGAGAACGGTAGTGCCAGAGGGAAGAAAGACGCTGCCACTGCTCTCTTCAACCTATGTATTTATCAGGGGAACAAAGGCAGAGCGGTTAGAGCGGGTATTGTAAACCCATTGGTGAAAATGCTGACCGAGACTGACTCTAGCCAAAGGATGGTGGATGAAGCATTGACGATACTCTCGGTTCTAGCTAGTAACCAAGACGCTAAAGCCGCAATTTTTAAGGCCAATGCTATACCTCGGTTGGTAGATATTCTCCAGAAGGATCAACCGAGAAACCGAGAGAATGCAACAGCGATTTTGCTTTCGATTTGCAAGAGAGATACTGCAAAACTGATCACCATAGGTAGACTTGGAGCTGTAGTTCCGTTAATGGAATTATCAAGAGACGGCACAGAGAGAGCTAAACGGAAAGCTGTTTCTTTGCTAGAGCTTCTCCGCAAAGCATCTCAATAATTACAAAAAAAAAAAATAGCTATTAACAAAAAGGTTCGAATTTAACTTACTACCAGAAAATCTTTGTTTTTTAATTTTATTTTTGCTTATTTTGAGTTTTTGGAAGACTAATTTCTGTTTTATGAAGGTGGAGTCAAAAAGAGCTACGAAAATCGTAACTCTTTTACTCTCCTTGTATTTGATTTGTTACATTTTGTAAACAAGAAAGAAACAATTGTTAATTCAATTCATATAGTTTTTGATTAGCTTCACGAGATAAATTCACGTGCAATGGTTACTGTTTGTCGGCCCTGAGATTTAAAAAGTCACTTATAATTTTATAAAAAAAAGTTTTGATAAATATGTCTGTTATCTGTGGTCATATGATCTGATCTGTATATATATTTGACTTTTTGAAAGTTAAGGCCAATGTTTCCTTTAATTTCATGTCCAATTCGTTAAAAAGTCAATCTTCGTCACATGCCTTTGGGAAATAATTTTTCCCAAATGAAAATTTCCAGATTAATCGGAGAGATTAACGCGTGTCATTTACCGGTAAATATAGATTTTCAACATTTTTTTTTCATTTTAAATTATATTCCATATGTTTTTCAAAAATGTCACATTTTTCACACAAATTAAGAAAACTATTAAAAAGTTTTATATGTCGTTCATCTATCTTATTAAAAAGAAGAAAATATAGACATTTTTATGTGTGATTTTTTAAAATAAATATATTTTAAAATTTTTATTAAATGTATCTAATACATTAAAATAACTCTAATTACTTTTTTTTTTATAAAATCAGTATATTCTGAATTGACCATTCCGGGCTACAAAGGGCCGACCCGGTGTCTCTAACCAATAATTCTAATTACTTATTTATCTATTCCAACAAATATATTAGAATATTCTAATATTCTTTTTACTTAAACACTATAAAAATTGCAAACCAGCATAATTTAAAACCATCAATTTTCAGGAAATCTAAATATAGTTTGTTTTCAAATTTAAAATAAATTCATAACTTTTAAAATAATTATATTACAATATTATTATTTTCTTAATAAAATTTGTTACAAAAATTCAGAAAAACTTATAAAGTGATAAAATTTAGAAAAATCTATAAATAATTTATAAATAGTTTATATAAACTATAAAAATTTAAGTTTAGTCATCTGATGTTTCTTTTAAATACTATAACGGGTTTTGTTTCACGGTATTTCCGGAATTGAATATTAACCGAACTGAACCCATACGAGTATCCGAGAAAATTTGAAAGTTCGAAAATCTCAAATCTAAACTGAACCCAAAATTCGATATAACTGAAAATTCTAAAAGTTTTGAACCTAAATCCGAATCCGAAACTCGAAATAACCGAAAATTATAAACCCGATACTAACATGATTAATAATATATAAAATTAATTAAAAAACTCGCGCGATTGCGCGGTTCAAAACTCTAGTTAATACATTAAAAAGAAATTCTCTCTCTATTAATACAATAAAAAGTGAGGTTAAAACCGAAATTTTCTTAATAAATTTGCATCGAAAATGTAAAACGACATTTTTTGCGAAACAAAATTTAAACTTTAAAATGACATTTTTTAAGAAACGGAGGGAGTATTAAACTTTGAAACTAAGTTCCAAAAACTACAATAAACTGTTGGCGCTAAAAATAGCCAGAGCAACAACCAAAATATGTAAACCAAAAAATCGATCAGATGAGAAGTAAGGATCATCAAACAGAAGCATTTTCTTGTTTTCTCGAGAGGAGATCTTGAAGCCATGAGGGTGATCTAGTTGCAACATAAGATTACAGTTGGTTTCTTGAGGGGACACTTCTGGCTATTTGATGTGCACCTTTGTTTCGATGCTTTGCTTCCCAAATCGAACTGTAATCAGAAAGAGTTTCCATTGCTTTCTTGATGTTAGATGTTTCTATGGTCAAAGCTGGCCATTTTTTGGGGTTCTTCATTGCCTTGACTATGTTTCCATTTTCGAAAGCCAAAATGAGAGCTTGCATCTGAGTATGTTGTAAGGAGCAAGATTCAGTGAAGGATCTACGGCTATGTAAAACCACTTTGCCAATGTGGTTTCGTAGGATCCAAGCTCCTCCTCCAACTTATGATTGTTTTGACCAAGATGCTCCTATATTGCATTTTAGCCAGGGCGGTTTGGGGGCAACCATCTTCTTTGCCTTTCCTTTTCAGGGTTGGTGGTTAGTGCTTTTTTTTCTTCAGTAACTGCTTGAGCATCAAACCACATATTTGAGTCCTCTTGGATTTGCCTTAAGGTGTTAACGGGATGGAAATGTTTTCCTTCTATGGTATAGGAGTTCATGTTTTTCCATAACCGCCATAAAACCCAAAGATAACATCTTCTTACTTCTTGGGAAAGTTCTCTGTTTTCACCCATCTGAAAAAGGAATGCTAAGTTAGTAAAGACAAACCTTTCACTGAATCCTTCTTCAGGATGGGGAAAATAAAAAAGGGCCCATGTATGCCTTGCCATTGTGCAGGTGAAGAGAATGTGATTTATGGATTCTCCTTCAAAGTCACAAAATTGGCATCTTGTGTATATTGAGATACGTGTTGAGCTTAGATTTTTTGCTGCTGGCATGGCTCTTTTAACGGTTTTCTACAGAAAGTTTTTGATTTTTTGAGAAGTTTTCATCTTTCAAACTTTTTGAAGCAGGGGGTTGAGAGATGGTTTTGCTTCGGCAGCGAAGATGAGTTCACCATTTTTGATGTTGTTGGCCAACCAATATGTAGACTTGACCGTGTAATCCCTTGACATTGAATGTAGCCATGTCCAGTAGTCTTCTTGATCTAACAGAGATTCCATTTCTTTAATGAGTCTAATGTCCGGAAGGAAGAAATGTTCTTGGATTCTTCATCCCACCATCCCGTTTGAGGGTCAATGAGACTAGAAACTCGCATTTCCATGCTTTCAAAGGCATTTTGGATCTAGGGACTTCTCCACTCTCCTTTTTTTAGCCATGGATCCTGCCAGATTTTCAATGATCTACCATTCCCCAATCTCTTGAGCAAACCTTGCAATAGAAGCTCTTTCCCATAGGTAAGACTTCTCCAAGCATAAGATGCACTTGTTTATGGGAACCGAAATTCGCATTGTCGATATTCGTATTCGGAGAAAAGCCAGGAAACCCTAACTTTCTTTGAGTTCCCGGATATCTGCTAAACCAACAACGACATATCAAAAATACAAAGAAAACAGACGACGAAGTAAACGTAAAAAAGAATCGAAAGAAAATAGAGCAATATGGATCTTATTTCGAATCTGCGTTGAGCGTTACAACAGGTGGTAAGCTATGGTCGCGAGAGCTATCAACGAGTATCCTAGTTCTAACAGCGTAAGACTAGTAAACCTAATTGAGACACAGCTCGCTAGCAAAAAACGAAAATAAACCTAAAGCTCTAAGTATAAGTTGTGAAGAAATTTATGTGTCCTTTTTCTCGTTCTCCTTAGCCCTCTTTTATATGCCTTCGTAAGCTAATTTCGTTTCCTTTTCCACCCTAGATTTGAGCATATCATTCCACGAAAATATTCCATTTTTCGAGAATATTCCTTATCTTTACGAGTTTTCCATATTTATTTTCAGACTTTGACTTTATCGTATTTTCCTTTTATCTTCCGCGAGACTCGGGTAAATCGTTGACGCAGTTGGGCCAATTCTCGTTCCGAAATCGTAAGTGAACTTTTGTCGCGTTTTGGGCCTTCGTGGGCCGTTTAGCGTCAAAGTGATTTTTATGATTTCTTTCGGAGAAATCGTTCTTCGTATGACTACGCGGTGACGGTTTTACGAAATAATAAGACCGTTCGTATAATTAAGACAATGTCGGTATTCGAGTTTACCGTTATCGTTTTATACGATCGATACGAAGTTTTCACGAAAAGCGCAAGTCTTTACGATTATTGCCACGAGATTTCAACGGAGACTCCAATCGAGACGAAACAAGAAATGCTCGAACTGGGATTCAAGGGAGAAGACGATCGGGAAGGCGTGGTCTAGTCAATCGTGGGCGACTAGACTTGCCGTTGTTCGTATTGCTCGTATTTTTGAAGCGACGCGGTTATTCGTCGTTTACTGTGACTTCTTATCGCTCCGAAACTCGTTTACCGAGGTCTCTCGGAGATTTCGGACGTTGATTTCGTTATTCTCGCATTTAGTTGCCCGCAAGTGACTAGACTTTGCGAAGCAGCCGCTTATGGTTTGCTAGAAGCGGAGCTTCGACATTTAGTCGAGAGGAGATTGACTAGATGGCAAGAGCCTCAGAATTGATAATCCTCTCACGATTTTCATTTTCGAAAGAGAGACGGTGTTTTCGTTACTCTTTTAGGCATCAATTTCGTCGTAACCATTTTTTACCTCATCAGTTAGCCCCCCTAGTTTGCAAGAATCGTTGAAATGTTCTTACGAACTTTTCAGGCACGTTAGGTAAGTTAGGCAGAATTGATGGCTAAAAAGTCTGAAGATGAATAGTAAATTTCTCTTTGTATAAATAAGAGAAGTAACTTTCCAAATCTTCCACTTGCTCATTTTCACAAAAATTTGCTTAAGGTGAAAATGAACTCCTTATCCTTTCCATCTCTCTCTCTCTTCTTTTTTGTTATGGCTTCGAATGATCTAGTTTCTGCGAATGCTTTGCCTTCGATTTTTGACCACGAAAGCCTACGAGTTCGGGAAGGTGAAGTTATACCGAAAGTCAAATTTGTGCCGCACTCCATCGATCATGAGGAAGCGAGGGAATATTGGCGGGTTACGTGTGGTATCGAAGCTCCACAACCCGACTTGTGGTGTCCATGAAGACCGAAATTTAAAAAGGACGCCAGTAGGCCGAGCGAGTGTCGAAAATCATTCCTTGCCATCATCCGGGATTTATGCCGAGCAAGGAATGGACTTAAGCGTCGATTATCTAGTGGCATTTCTATCTCCGCCGGTTGCAAGTAACTCCCTTCGATATTGCCTTAGACCGAGGAAAAACATGGCGGTGATCCATTCGTTTACGTCCAATTTCCATAATTGGAGCAAGCGATACTTCTTTGTTCGTTTAGACAGTGCCTTTGTCGAGGATGAATACATTTCTTCTTTTAGATGTGAATGGGGTCTCGTGGGTTTCGCTTTTGATACTCTGACCATTTTCTTTTCGTCTGTCGATATCTCATAATTCTTTTGTTTTGCAGCTTTTGATCCCCTTCCCCTACATCCGGAAGATACTTACATTTTTAGGGATCTTCTCCGAGACGGTCTGTTCCACTGGGGTTACATTTACCCGCAGCGAGTTCGCAACGCGGTCACGTACCATAAGAAACAGACTCAGCCCGACGCGATATCGGAAAAAAGAGCTAGAACCCACCATGAATGGCTTCACTCCGTACGAGTTGCCTCCCGACTTGGAGAGGGAGAGATCTACCCGAAATGAGTGCGCGCCTGCTAAAGGGAGCGACGCTACCGCGGATAGGAGAGGGCCGTCTGAGGGGGCATGGTTTAACGATTTCCTCGGCGGAGACGGAAGCGGTCCGAGCCAACCTTCGATGTCATTTTTCGGAGATGGTTCAGACTTTAACGCCTTCCTTTCTTCTTTTGATGCCCCGGTGCATCAACCCGCGGCTGGCGCGGGATTCGTCAGATCTGGGCAATATGCGGAGGCCTCGCGTTTGTGCATGGTGGTTAGTTTTCGTGCACACGATATGATTCCAATCGTTCAAGTCACATCGCTCCTAACTTTTTAAAGAATTCTGATGGCTCAGGTTTTCACCCAAGAAATCACTGTAAGCGTACAGTTAAACACGTTGTAGTGGTTCGGGTATCGAATACACAAGGACCAATGTCGAACGAAGAACTATGAATCAAAAACTGGCTAAAGCGAAACAAAGAGGGTTGGTAAATGATGCAATATCGAAATCAAAAGAACAAAGAAAGCAAGCAATAATGGATTGTAAGACAATCAGAGAAAAACGCTGGGCACAGGGTGTTCTCAGTGAAATCATTCATCAGGATTGTAGTTTTGTTAAAGGGGAAACATTTAAGAACCATCTTAGCTCAATTCACAAGATTATAATTAACCTACTGTCGCAGTGATAATTATCTGCGCTTAAGGATCCTAGACACTAACTTTTGTTGAGTTTCAAATCCTAAGCATGCATTCTAAGCAGGATTGATTTGCTCACAAAGCGCAGTAACATCAACT
>OVAN01005198.1:0-24005 GCA_900406275.1 Anastatica hierochuntica | reverse complement strand
GTCTTCTAGTCAACATAAGGCTGGAATCGGATGGCTTTTAACACATGTGCATGGTAAGCCCTTGATTCAAGGCAAAGCATCTATCGACCCTGTTATTTCTCCTTTACAGGCTGAAGTTTTGGCGCTAAGAGATGCAGTTTATCAGTTAAGGAGATTAGGCTACAGACAAGTATTGTTTCAAGGAGATAACCAGTGTGTTTTCTCTACGCTGGAAAGGTATAAGACTGATCACAAAAAGCAAAGTGATAGTACTCAAGATATCCAGACATATCTTGATGATATTATACACTTAGCTTCTCTTAGTAATTTCTCTTTTCAGTACATCAATCGAAATGAAAATTCTGTAGCAGATCAATTAGCCAAACAGGGTAGATTGCTAAATTGTTCTTATATCTTAACTTGGCTGTAATCAAGGACTTTTGTACCTCTTTTTCATATAGTGGAAATCTCCAGTTGTCGGAAAAAAAAAACTTAATGGTTTGTATTGGTGTAATAAAATAATCGTTGTGTTACCACCCGAATTGAGTTTAAGTTCAGTAACATTGAATATTTGATAGGAAAAGGGTATAATATAGACGGTTTCCAAATTGTATTCATTTTGGAGAACATTCATATCTCTAGTAGTTTCTGTTGGAAATTAATTATGGCGAAATAGTTACTATGACATGGTGCATTTACATGTCAAAATGAGAGTTCGGTTGAATGAAAAATTGAAAATATCAAAATATACTATGGTTTATAAAGAGATGAGTGAATTCATGCTAAACCATACGCACGCACCAGTTTAAGTTGTACTCGAGACCGGACATGGTTTAGGTGCAATTTAGGTAAATGGAATTTTGGTCCAAAAACCAATTTTCCCATTAGAACCTCTCTTTCCACTTTTAAGGCTCACGTTTAGTTTATGAAAGTGGTCATGATCTCCACTACTGAAAAATACTACCCCACTAACAAAAAGTAAACATGGAAGAGAGTTTTCATGTTTGTGGTCTTCTCTAAATCCAATATATTTACACAATCTCTTATCTTTTCCAGATAATCATTTTCTAATTATTAAAATCATTCACTTTCTTCTTTTTCATTTTGTTTTTGTTTTACGAGAGTACAACATAAATAATGGTTCGAAAGCTTATGATTGTAGACGATGTAAATAATTAGAGTTATGTGATTTTATCCTATGATTCAGAGCATCATGCAACCGCCACACTATAGAGTGTTTCAGAATTAAAGAAAAAGATTGGTCTCGGCTATGCGAATCGTCTTTCTTAATTTATGTTTGGATATTTTCATGTTATGTACTTAATTATCAGTTTGACCATATCGTAGAAATCGTGTTTCTACAGTTTTCAAATATCTATATAGTTTAAACTTTCACATAATGTGTTGGTCTTGGTCGTAAATCAATGTAAAAATAAGTAGGTGATAATGTGAACCGCTCCTAAGCAAATACATATTTAATGGAAGTCAATGTTCGAGGTGGTAAAATTGTGACGTGACTTTGTTAGAAGAAGGATACGGTTGGCGGGTCGGAGATTCTCGTAAAATGCAAAACGTGATGTTCAACGATGATAGTAATATTTATGATCGGAGTGTTTGACCAGTTTACAAAGAATGATAAAGTGATTTTCTCTTTCTAGACTAGTTTCTCACTCCTCTCTCTCCCAAAACTTGTCTTTCTATTTGAATGAGTTCTCCTATTTATATGACAAAAGACCTTCATTGATGTCGCTGCGTCTCGGCCTGCTCATCCGTATTGTCGGCTGTCAGACAACCCATTCTTTTATCGAAGCTTTTCGGCGGGTCTTCGGGCTTTAATCGATGTGTGTTAGGTGATGACCTCATTCGTCTGTGCCTCTGGTTCGCGTGTCGCTTCTGAGGTCTGCGATGCTTCCATGCTTCATTAAATGCGGAGTCGTACGATGACATTGGCTTTGGCCCGATGGGCCTTGTTCGCTATGGGCCGCAATATCGTGATCGAGGTGTCAGGCTCTGAGATCTTGATCTAGGCTTCGAGCTCAAAGCCTTTCAGGGTGAGCCTGACATGCTAGAAGGGGTGCTAACCCACCTCCAACAATTAGTCCCCCCTCCGGTTCGGTGACGAAGCGTTCATGCGGAGTGAGCGAACCTTCGAAGCGTGCTTGGCGTACTCTGAAAGGTCTTTAAGCGATGATAACGTGTCGACCTATCTTAGTGTGTCTTAGAAGATTTCGGAATCGAGGCGACGTGGCTCCAATCGTTAGGTGCCACGTATAGGGTCTATGCCTGGGGAAGCGGGGAGACGCGTCTAGGGTTAATGATGAGACGTCTTTTCGGTTTCCTCTCTCTTCCTCCCATAAATAGAGACTTCATCTCGCCGATTCTTCATTTCCTCAGAATCTAAGGTAAATTATTTTTCCTCTGTTCTCTCTCTTCTTCCTTTGAGTTTTCCGGTTACGTTCTTAGTGCTACGCCATAGATTTCTCCGATTTGCTCAAGAACATCTCCAATTCTTCAATATTTCTTTTGTTAGATCTTTTCTGGTTAAACTTTATGATGTCGAAACGTATAAGGGTTGAATCTTCAGAATCTTCCAGTTCGCACGGGTCCGGGGACAGCCAATACTCTGGCAGTCTTTCCTCCGAAGGGGATGATTGATCTCCAACTCGGAGCGTCTCCTCACAAGATGTCGGGGAGCAAGTCCTCCTCGATGATCTCGCGAGGCGTAACGCGTCGTACCTTGAGCACGGTGCGATGTCCTCCTCGCAGCCTCGTCATGATTCAGGCTCTGCTCTCGAGTCCAGAGAACAACCAGGGAACCAGTCTCTGGAGCGTCAGCTACTTCTTAGTGTTGTCCAAACTCAGAAAAAATCCAAGAAGAAAACCAAGGCCAAAGTTGCGGGGCCTGCTGCGGATCCAAAGAAGCCGAAGAAGCTTTGCCAGATCAACAAAATTTTACCAACCAAGTCTGATGCGGTGACGCTTCACAGCATCGTAAGTAGTCGGAGCTATGGTTTGGATTTGCGGGAACTCAGGCCTGAGCAGCAACCTTGGAATCCGCCACGAGGCTTTTTATGCCTTTACGAGTCATTTTTTGCTGACGCGGGACTCTGGTTCCCTCTTCCTCCTCTGCTCATAGTCTATTGCGAGGCGAGGGGTATTGCGTTTATGCAACTCACTTCTCCTTCGGTTCGGAATTTAGTGTCCGCAATCTCTTTGGCTTCAGAGTTAGGCTTTGAGATAACGTTGGAGATGTTTGAAGAAATGACTCAAATAATCCTGAACCGTTCTCTTCCTGGGACATTCTATGTTAGTTTCAAGCCCAGGTGCAAGTTGATTCAAGGTTATAACACTAGGATCAACAGATGGTGGGCGAAGTACTTCTTTGTCAGAATCAACGAAGTGTCGGTTCTCGACCCCAACCGGGAATATATGAGGGGATGGGGTCGTGGCTTTGGTAGTGGTCTAGTTTGAATAGTCTCCCAGGTCGCATTTCTTCTCCTTTTAATGCTTTCCCTTATTGTGTGCAGATCATCCTCTTCCAATTAACCCCATCCCCCGGGAGTACTTTGACTTTATCGAGGAATTGAAGAAAAAGAAGTTCACCCCGTGGCCTATCATCTTGAAGGGCATCCAAGCAAATCTTTCTAAGATCAAGAAACGTGAGCGCCTCGATACATGAATTTTTCTGTGTTAGCAAAATTTTCTTATCCTTCCTTTTTTGCGTTGGCAGCTTCTTCGCGTCTCGCTCCAAGCGTTGAACAGCCAAACGTTTACGATCCGGCTATCGAGATAGGCAGTTCGACGATGATTTCCTAGACTTGTTCCAAAGAGGGCAAAGAAGAAGAAAGTATCACACGGGGTGAGTACCTTGACGCAGATCGTGCCAGCGGAGCAGGCACAAATAACAAACCTCGCTTCCGATGCTCCGCCAGTTGCCGAGGTTGGTGAGAGGACTGAACCTGTTGAGAAGAACGTCACTTCTTCCAAAGACAATAAGCCTCTTCGGGTGAGGGAGCGTCGTCGGGCCAAGGAGCGGGAAAACATCCCGCAGCAGGATGCTGATGTCGCGACCTCGCCTCGTCCTTCTTCACCTCGTCGTTTCATTGTTCTTCCTTCTCCTCATCAGTCTACTCCTCCCTCGCTATCTGAGCGGGGTGATATCCCTTCTTTGGACGGTGAGTCTCGTCCGATGGAGATAGATGTTGAAGGAGCCAAAAAGAGTCTGGTTTTCGTTACTCCTTCTGAGGCTTATACCAGCTCCGAGGCAATGCACGAGGCCAACCCGAATGAGTCCCGATCTATCGAAGCGATTCCTGTCGTTTCTTACGAGATTGATGCGTCCAACAAGACGGGCTTTAACTTCCGCTATATGGGCTGAATTCCCTTTGTCACTGATTCAAACGCATATGGGGAACTGTATCGGGCCGTCGCCTCGTCTGGAGTCGACCTTCCCCATGTGAGGGAGCTCGAGTATGCGGATGATTTTCGCAAGCTTTCTTGTAAGACTTAGGAGGTGAAGTATACTTTTTTCTTTCTTCTCCTTCCCGAGTGTTTTCGTTTGTTTATTTTTGTAAGTTTTTACCTGGTTTCTCAGATGGCCTTCCATTCCACTAACCTTGTCAACAAATACGATAAGAAGGTGAAGAAGCTCAAGAAGTCTTTCGAGAAGCGTGACAAGGACATCAAGAGGTTGGAGAAGGATAGGGAGAATGAGACGGTGAAGCTACAGCTGGAGCTTCTCGATAAGGAGAAGAAGATACTTGATTTGACATTTGAGGTTTGAAGATTGGTCGAGGTGGAGACGGTGGCGGAGAACGAGATGTCGTCTTTGAATGATCGTATTCGGGTGCTTGCTACTGAGAAGTCCCACCTCGAGGACTATATGGATGCTGAAATTGAGAAGGCTGTAAAATCTGCTGAAGAACGTGTTCAGGTGGAGAAGCTTTGTCGGGAGCAGTTTCGGCGGAGTGCGAGGTCCGTTTGCAAAAGGTGAAACAGTTCCTTGAGGATCAAAAGCGGATCAAGAACAACTACCTTACCGCCAACCAGCTCAAGGGTATTCTAGGCGCTCTTAGTGTTCTCTCCGAGGATTACGAGCTGGTTCTGTCGGATGATTACGTGGCGGACTTTGCGAAGGAGAAGGAGGAGGCCCATGCGTGGCTCAATGCGCAGGTGATGACCAAGTTGTATGAGTTTGACTTGGTTCTTCCAGAAGAGGGAATGTCATTGGGACCTTTGCAAGGTGAGATCACGACGCTTCCTTCTGCTTTGCTGTCTGTTGTTGCTGACGACGCGAGGTTGTCTTTGGTTAATGCTTCAGAGACTCAGCAAGACCCACCTCGTGATGAGATCGAAGAGTCTTGAACGTCTGGCCTTTTCTCTTTCAGCTATTTAGTCTCTGCTTTTGTGAACTTGTTTCTTTCTTTCCCTTTTTTGTTTTCGAGGTCGACATGTTTCTCGCCTCGCTGTTGTATTGAACTTCTGTCGTTTAAATAGATTTCCCATTTCGTTTCATCGTATGGATGTTCGTTCTTTCAGATCCAGTCTTCTTTCCTTTTGCTTGATGCTTTGCACTTTCTTTGTAGCGCAACCTTCCAACGTGAAGATGCGGTTCGCAGGTTTTGTGCACTTAGTCATTTTTGCCAAGTAAATTGATTTTTTTCGGGTGTGCGAGGTGTGAGCCTCGCATCCTTTTTTTGTTCAATGAAGTGATGAGTCGACTCGCTAGGTTTTTATACTTAGCCATTTTCTCTTGATGGTTTGAATATTTCGTATGCGAGGCGGGCTTGGCTTGAGAATGGTTTCGATTGAGCCACTGCGATGGGGCGTGGGTGATCAGTCCACTGCATTTGTGGGAAATGTGTTGTGCGGGGCGAGCCCGACTTTATTTTGTGTTTGATGAGGCCGATATGTGTTTCGACATAGCCTCGTTGGTGCTTGCCTTGGGGGTAGCTAGTGTGCTTGGCAGCTAGGAGTTTTTTGCGGTGAAATATAATTTTTATAGATATACAGCTACGCCTCGTGAAAGGCTGCCTGCGTACCCCGAAGGGATCAAGCCAGTCGTAGTTCGATTTTACAAAGGTAGATAGTAGTCGGGAGGATAGAGTTTGGTTTGTCACTTAGTGGTAGAATCGCTTCAAGTTCATTGATTTCCAGGATCGTGGTATTGCGTCGCCATTCATTTGTGTTAGCTCGTAAACACCGGGGCGGACGGTCTTCGAGATTAGGTTGGGACCTTCCCAGTTCGCGCCTAGTTTGGAGATGGGTTTTTCGGCGGTGTTCTCGTAGACTTTGCGCAAGAAGAGGTCGCCTTCTTCGAAGTGGCGTCCCTTGACTTTCTTGTTGTAATAGCGAGCGGCTTGGTGTTGATAGTTCTGTATGCGCAAGAGGGCCTGATCCCGCGGTTCTTCGGCGAAGTCGAGCTGGTCGAGTATCATTTTGTCGTTGATGTCGGGGTGCTGGGTAAGTATGACATGTCGTATTCCTGGCACGTTGACTTCGGCTGGGGACATTGCTTCCATCCCATAGGCTAAGGAGAAAGGGGTTCGCCCAGTGGCGCTTCTGGGGCTAGTGCGATGCGACCACAGGACTCCGTCAAGTTCGTCGACCTAGATGCCCTTTTTATCTTCGAGCCTTTTCTTAATTTCATCGAGGATCCATTTGTTCGTTGTTTCTACCTGCCCGTTACCCTGCGGATATCGCGGGGTGGATTTGCTGAGTCTGATTCTCCATCGAGCACAGAAACCTACGAACCTGTCAGATGTGAATTGCGAGCCGTTATCGATGACTATCTCGTAGGGGAGCCCGTGGCGACAAATGATGAACTTCCAAACGAAGTTCTGGACGTCGATAGTTTCGATTTTGGCGTAGGCCTCTGCTTCTACCCACTTTGTGAAGTAGTCTGTGACGATGAGCATGAATTTCGTTTGGTTATAAGCTGGCAGGGGGTCGACGATGTCCATTTCCCATCGCATGAAGGGGTACGACGCAGTGGAGGTCGTGAGTAGCTCTGTCGGGACGTGTATTATGTCCCCGTGTCGTTGGCACTTCTCGCATTTTTGAGCAAACTCTTCGCAGTCTTTCATAAGGGTCGGCCAATAGAAACCATGGTTCTTGACTTGTAAAGTTAGTGCTCTCCCTCCGGAGTGGTTACCTCTCGCATTTTAGTGCGCTTCGCGCATTACACGAGTTGTTTCGTCACCCACGATACAGTGCAGCAATGATCTCGTAGCGCTCCATCAATACAAGCCATCTTCAATCATTGTGTGCGAGCCGCCCTTTTACGTAGATGGTGGGCTTCCCATTTGTCATTTGGCAGCGTTCCATTGGCGATATATTCTTTGATCTCGGCGCGCCAGTCCGTGTTTCCGAGGTGAGCGTCGGGATCGGTTGATTGTGCTTCCGCCTCGTCAAGAGCTGCATCACCATCTATTTCTTCGATGTGGATTGCGCTTACGCCTTTGGGAAGGTCAATGCTCGGTTCCTCGATGCATTCAACCGTTATGGTCCTTCTGACAGTTGGGTCCGATGTTGAAGCTAGTGAGGCTAAAGCATCGGTGGAGGCGTTCTCGCTTCGGGGTATCTTGGTTAGGGTGAATGATACGAATTGTTGGGAAAGTTTTTTGACGACGCTAAGGTAGGCGTCCATGCGTTCGTTTTTGGCATCGAAATCTCCGTTGTACTGGCTTGCGACGAGTTGAGATTTGCTGAATGTGTCGAGATCCTTTGCGCCCAGCTCTTTTGCGAGGCGCATTCCGGCGATTAGAGCTTTGTACTCTGCCTTGAAGCGTGGAAGGCGAGGCGGAATGACTGTTTGAGGACTTCGTGCATCGGCGATTCCAACTTGACACCGACTCCAGAACCGTGCTGGCTTGATGATCCGTCGGAGTATAGTGTCCATGTTCGGGTTTCTGGCTCAGCGGTTGTCAACTCGGGCGGTAGTTCAATCTGGAAATCTGCAAGTACTTGGGACTTAACGCTTGTGCGAGTCCTGTATTCGATGTCGTACTCGCTAAGTTCAACTACCCACTTAGCAATTCGACCGGACTGGAAAGGGTTGTGCAGGATTGTGCACAAGGGTTGATTCGTCAGGACAACGATTGAGTGTGATTGGAAGTATGCTCGCAGCTTTCTGGCTGAGGTGATCACTGTTAATGTAAGTTTCTCAAGTGTTGGGTATCGTGCTTCGACGTCATCGAGAGCTTTTCTTATATAGAAGATCGATTTTTGCTCGCCTCGTTCTTCTTGGACTAAGCCACCGCTTACTGCAACTGTTGATATGGCAATGTACAAATATAGTGTCTCTTGGTTGACGAGTTTGGCTAAGATTGGTGTAGTTGAGAGGTACTCCTTGAGTTGCCTGAAAGCTTCTTCGCATTTGTCATCCCACTCGAACCGTTTGTTTCATCGCAACAACTGGTAAAAGAGAAGGCACTTGTCGGTAGATCGCGAGATGAAGCGGTTTAGTGCGGCGATGTGGCTCGTCAGACGTTATACCTCTCTGGTGTTTTGAGGTGGAGGCAGTTCAGAGATTTCTGTGATCTGCTTAAGGTTGGCCTCGATCCCGTACTGCGTAACCATGTAACTTAGAATCTCGCCTGGGGTGACTGCAAAGGTGCACTTAGTGGGGTTCAACTTCATGTTGTACTGGTTGAGTGTGGCAAAGCAAGTGCGTGGGTGATCGACATGATCCTTGGCGACAAGTGATTTGATGAGCATGTCGTTGATGTAAACTTTCATTGTGCGGCCCAGCTCATCCGCGAACATGCGATTGACGAGGCGCTGATAAGTTGCATCGGCATTCTTTAGTCCAAAGGGCATTACTCTGTAGTTGTATGTCCCGCGATTGGTGATGAAAGATGTCTTTTCTAGATCGTCAGGGTTCATAATTATTTGGTTATATCCCAAAAATGCATCCATAAAAGAAAAAAGTTCGTTGTCGGCCGTTGCTTCAACGATTCTGTCGATGTGCGGGAGCGGGAAGCTGTCCTTTGGGCAGGCTTTGTTCAAGTCAGTGAAATCGACACAAACTCTCCACTTGCCGCTCTTCGTTTTGACCACCACGGGGTTGGCCAACCAATTCGGATATTTGACCTCGTCAATCGAACCTGCTTGCGTGAGGCGATCGACTTCGTCATTAACTGCTTAAGCTCATTCTAGGCCGAGATTTTGTCGTTTCTGCTTGATGGACTTGAAGGTCTAATCAACGTTGAGCTCGTGCCACGCGATTATTGGGTCGATTCCATACATGTCGCTGGTGGTCATGCGAAGGTTGACAAGTTCTCTTTAAGAAATTCCACAAGTTCATCATGCACTGAGGCGTCGAGGTTGGCACCAACGCCGACGCAGCGTGTGACGTCAATAGGATCAATGTTTACTTGAAGGGCTTTGTCGAGCTTTGGTGCTTCCTCCCGGGAGGTTTCGATGATCATTGGCGGGTCCGATGCTTGGGGTAGTTCGAGTGGGCCGGCGGATGTCGAGATGATACACGAACGGTGGAGTTTGAGCTCAGCTATGAAACACGTTCTTGCCATGCTTTGGTCACCTCGGATAATTCGCGTTCCAGTAGGGCTTGGAAACTTGAGGCGTTGGTGATAAGTACACGGGATAACTTCTATGGCATGAATCCAAGGTGTCCCCATGATAACATTGTAGATCGTCAGCGTATCGATGATTACGAACTTCGTGAGCTTGGTCACCCCTCCTACGTGGACCGAAAGTTTTATCGTTCCTTCAGACATGGTGGTGTCGTCGTTGAAGCCGGTGAGCAGCTTTCTTGAGGGTTTGATCGTGTAATCTTTTAAGTCCATTTTTCGTAACTTGTCTTTGAAGATTAGGTCGATGGAGCTTCCTGTGTCGATCGTAACCTTGGCAACTTCACAATCCGCGATTAGGAGTTCGATGACGAGAGGGTCGTTGTGCGGGCGATGAACCGTTTCTGCATCGTGGTCGGTGAATGTGATTACCTTATCGATGAAACCGGACGGATCGTTGATCATGGTCCATTTGATTGCGGACACCGTCTTCTGCTGATGTTTCTTGATCGACCGTACCAAATCGTTGCAATCGAGAAGACATCCCTTTATCATATTGATGCGTTTCCAAGGTGCAGGAGGCGCGTCGACCGGGTACTCCTCGACCCTGTCTCGTTTGGGAGCGTCGTCAATGACCTGTCGAACTTGATTCTGATTTGCGTTGGTGGGGTTTTGGTGTTGTAGGGGCTGCCCCTGTTCGTTCTGCTCGGTGGGGAGCCACGTGTTCTTCTTTTTGATTTCTTCGCGGGGCGGTATGATGATCTCTCCTTCGCTATACTTCTTGAACAACTGCTCCTTTAGATGTTGGCATTCTTCGGTGGAATGATCGTACTTCTTATGGAAGGTGCAGTATTTGCTGAGGTCGACGTCCGTCGCTCGAGATTGCTTTTGCCAGTTCGACTGCTGGTTTTGGCTGTTTCCGACGGGATTGACCGTTCTTTTCTTGTTTTTGAGTCCTTTGGCGTATTCCGCGTCGTAGTGCTGACGTGGTTCTTCATACTCATCGCTTCGATCGTCTCGAGGGGGTTCGACTTTGGTTTTTACCTTGGAACGAGCGTTGGAGTGTTTCTTGGCAAGGGCCAGATTTTCTTCTTCTACCTCGATGAAGAGCGTGGCTCTATGGAGTGAGTCTTCAAGCGTTTGAGGTTTGTTTATCTTTAAGTCATCGCGGAAGGCGGATTTGTACCATAAGGCATTACGGAGGGCTGGTAGAGCTGCTTTGTTAGATACCGTGATTCGGGAGGCGACGTCTTTGAATCGTGCGATGAAATCTCGCAGGCTCTCTTTAGGGCCTTGCGACATGACCCAGAGGTCGGCGGTGGAATGGCTTTGTTGGATGAACATCGAGTAATGCTTGAGGAAGGCCGTGGAGAGTTGATGAAAGGTATCGATAAAGTTGGCTCTGAGTCGGGAGAACCATCTTAATGCTGCTCCGTCGAGGTTCTCTTCGAACAGCTGGTAATAGCCCGCATCGCGTTCTATTGGATTGAAGTGAGCCTGACCCATTGCGATGCTGAAGCTGGTGAGGTGCTGACTGGGGTCGGTGGTTCCATCGTATTTTGGGATCTTGACCTTTCCTGGGTGTGGGATACGGAAACGCGTGATTTGGTCGGTGAACGGGATGTTCTGCGCCTCTCAGAGGACCCTATCGATCTCACGTGCGGAGCTTACGGCCTGGTGAACTAGAGAATTGATATCACGCAGGTGCTTGCGCATGATTTCAGGTTCTTCGTCTTTTTCAGCATAGACCCCTTTGTGGGTCTCGGGATCGGCCCTGTGATGTCTTTCGGGAGTTGTGTGGCGATGCCCAACTGGAGTTAGCGGTGCTTTGATTTGGTTTGTCGTAGGAGTGCCCGAGTGCGTGGTTGGTTGCGCTGGTGTCTCCGCGAAGAGGTTTCGTTGCAAATTTGAGAGGAATTCCCCGAGTGTGTCTCTCGGGGTTGTGGGACGGGGCTTGCTGGCGGTTCGATAGAAGCTTGGTGACAAGGTAAGCGCTATGAAACGCGCGTTGGTTGTCTGGGCGAGCGAATCGACCCTGTGAATCAGGTCGGAGAGGAGGGCTACGACGTTGGCAGACGGAGGAGGTGTTGCCCCCAAGATATGCCTCGTGGGAAGTCTGTTGCTCCCTACCTCCGTAATTCTTGACTACATACTTATTTCAAAGGGTAAATTTGTTTACTAATCGGTCAACCCTAATTAATTAAGAAACTAACCATTTCCGTTTTTTTGAGTAATTTTTCTTTTTTGTCTCTATACCCCACAAAACTTTAAACGGCTCTACATGTTTATACGTATATCAAAACGAAATTGTAAATACACGGAAAAAGAAGATTTTTTTTCTTACCTAACGTATTTTGAATTTTTCGAAACGGATATGTATTTTTCAAATATACGGAAATTGTTGTCACGTATAAGGAATTATATGCTATTTAAATAGACAGTCTACTTACATATTATATCTATGTTTTATAAAAATTTAGCTTCCATAAAAACGAAAACTTATTACTTAAAAACTAAAAGTTTCTACTATATAAGGGAATGAATGTGAAACTTAAACCACTCCCACAATTTCTAAACCATATGATCAACTATAATAGTAAAAATATGTTCCAACGAAAACACTAATTAGACTTACTATTTGAGATAGTATAAACAGTACGACATTGATTGTCTATTTAAATAGACTGTCTATTTTCGCGTGCTTATTAATTTCACGAATAACCAAAAAGCAAGGGGAAAATGTGATTGGAGTTCAAGATTTTATTTGTTAATGGTAAAAACATCATAGAACAAAAGTTTTGAAAAGGACCAATCTAAAAAAAGTTTGAAAAAAGAGCAAACTATGTTAAGCGAGAAATAGACCGTCTACTGTTACAACATGTCTATGAACTGAAAAAGACAAAATATAAAATTGTAATAAAATAAAAGTAAACAGTTGAAAAAAAAAATCTCTATGACTAGAAACTTAATTTCGTCAATTGGTCACTTGACCATAGTAAACAAGAAAGGAGAAGCCACCTCAATGATTAAGATTCGTCGGCGAATAATATCGAGGCTTTAACAATTCAAAACGGTGGTGGGGTTTTGCTTACTAAGCTTTTAGGTTAAGCCTTTAACATGTGTTGCGATTAACTTTATTTAACAGTAATGGTGCTCCAAACTCCCACAAAGAAATAAAAAAATTGTTTTGTGATTCACTTGGGATTCTAAAAATCGCGCTAGTCACTTCTTTGAAAAATTGTCGTAACACTTTAGTTGAGTTTACCAATAAATTTTTGTAAGTTTCAAATAAACATTTGTCATTTACCTAAATAAGTCTTGTTTTCTTAGTTAGCTAATTCACTTAGAAGTTTTATGCAAGTCCCGGAAAACTATAGATACTAGAGATCTAAAGCGATGAGGCTTATAAATCCAGAGCTAGAAGTACTGCAACAAAGTAAAATTATTAAGGAAATAATTCGAAATATAAATCAATATCTATATATTTATCTAGAGGAATTTTTTAAAAAGAGTAGAAAGAGTAAAATGGTGAGAGCAATGATGGTGAGGTGAGAGCAGATGCATTACTAAAAACTAAAACACATTGTATAATTCATATGCTAATTGTTTGCAAAAATTAAAATAATCTTTAAATAAAACTCGATTGCACAATATATTAGTTTTTGCAATAACTACTTTTTAGGGTCTAGACAAAAAAAGAAGCGAAACTCTTTTGTGCAGATCAACAGTGAAATGTAAAAAAGAAACCTGCAAAAAATAATGCAATAGTGGAAACAAAGCATGTTGTGTATTGTGGGAGATAGATTCATGTCTTGTTAGCCGCTCGACAGTATTGTAGAAAGAAACATTCAGATGTCTCACTGTCTTGTTTCTCCAGTGAAAAACACACAAAGAGACAGTTATGTCTGGCCAAATGATAATTTTTCAGCAGCTTCAATAAGTTTCGCCCAAGCCCTTGATGCTATTGAAGATAATTGTATTAAATCAGCTCCTCCTCTAGCTAAACCAAAAGTGACATGTTTCTCTAAAGCCTTTAGCTTTTCATCTCAGAGGCTAACATAAGGTACTGGTCTTTGGAACCAAGCCATGATCTATAAGCTACAGTGGTTTCTCATTATCGAGTTTATAATCAAAATTGATGAACAAATAAACAGTAAACGCCATAAGTAAATGATGTGTGAGAGAAATTAGATCTTCACAAAATCATACAAGGACTTGCAGAATATGTGGCCAAGTTCAGGCTTGAGATTTTTATGACCAAGTTCAGGCTTGAGATTTTTGTGACCACAAACTTAGGAATTATGTATTTTTGTTTTACGATTGATTTCAAAAAATTTGGAGACTAAAGACCAATACTACATATAACTATTTTCAAAAAGGACGATGTTGGCCCAAAACCATGAACATAAAGTAATTTGAGATAACAAGGACTTCTAGTTCAGGTGGTAAAGGGTTTACGGCTGTGAGTTCTGTCACCTGGACGATAGTTGGTGTTGTCTGTGACCGCTCGTCTTTTGTACGACAGGCTGGACCGATGGTTCCTTGAACTCCTACCGACTTCTCTGGATTCAGAGGGTCAGGATAGCCGAATTATCAAAAAAAAAAAACTTGAGAAGGATCGAATCTACATTAAGTTAGTTTTGGTGGACACAAAGCAAAAATCCTGAATTATGTGTGTGGTATTCATGATCCGCTCAATTTTATCCAAATGAATAAAAAATTTTATTAGTATTTGTTTTGCAAACCACTAAATATCCGTTGAAATCTAATACTCGGCCAAAATATGATCAGGAATTAAAAATCTTATATATTAAGTATGAGTCAGTTTACATCAGATTAAAAGTTAGATTGGTTGATTACTTTGTTACGCTTAATGAACTATTTAATTAAATAATAAATTGATATTAATAAATTAATTATTTTAAATAATAAAAATAAAAACGAAATTATTAGATAAAAAGTTAATAAATAAAATATTTCTTAATTTTTTTTAATTTAAAATAAGGTCATGATTATCCTTAATGAATTATTTTAAATATTTGATCTATTATTTTTAAATATGATATAAGAGAAGCTTATCTTAAAATAAAATAAACTAAAAATGATAAATTAATATTACTCTATAAATTATGATTTTTACATAAATATTTGTATTTAAATAATATTTAAAATATTATAGATTTTATTTAACTATAAAAACTATAAAAATTATTAAATTTTTATATCTTCTACTATTCAATAACTATACATAAAATAAATTTAATAAATCATGGATCAAAAATTTAGATAAGAACTAAATAATTTATGATATCATACAGTTTTTAGCGGAGTCGAATGTCAAATTATGTAAAATTTCTCAATCTTTTGCAAGATATACCAAATGAACTAATTTAATAGTTAAGATTACATGTTTTATCGGGGTCGAATAGTAAAATCCAAAAATATTTAAATTTTATGCAGGAGATACCAAATTGGGCGTGCATTATCTTATTTTATAATTAATGACTAAAAAATAATATGTTTAAATTTTGAAATTCGAAAAATTTATTGTATAAGCATTGATATCAATCATATATAATAAATCTTTACATTGATAAAATATATTTATATTGTCACACTATTAAATCTAAATTTTTTTTTAATAATTTAATGCTCGCATAAAATGCGGGCCAACTAACTAGTAACTAAATAAATATCCATACAAATATATAAATACTTTTTATGTACAAATATGTTTGATATTGTTTTAACATATACACAAAAACTAATTCATATATTTTTGGAAAATTATTGGTTCTAGATAATTTTATTAAAACATTGTTGAAAGAAACTTAACTATCTTTTTCTATGACCAAATATAGAATCATTTTGACCTAAATTATTTCAAAATTGATAATTTGATAGGGTAAATTGGAACTGAATATGGGAACATTAACATCTCTATGTTATTAATTGACGAGCACAATTAAAGAATAACCTTAAATTTGTAAAAATTATATCAAAGGCCATTGAAAGAAAATATACAAAGAAAGAAAATAAAACTTTCACTAAGAACAAAATAGGTTTTTAGAAGCTTAAAAATTATGTAATTCAAAAAACAATCAAGTTATGTTACCAAGATCTTATCTATATTCTTTTAATATATTTTTTTCACTAAATATCCATAGGAATAAATGTTTCTATTTTTTAAAATAAGTAACTGAACCTTTAAAATAATTAATTTCTTAAAAATATTATTTAAAATAATCTTAAATAAAATATATTTCAATATAAACAATATACTTTTAATTATATAATATTAACATATAACTAATTAGCTATTGTTTGGGGTTTTTTTTGAACGTTCTTCAATGGAGAAGAACAAGAACAAATTTACTAAGGGTCTTAGGGTTTTAAGAAAGATGAGCGAAAAGAGACAAAGAGTTTATAAATGATTTCTTTATTGATGTTCAAGAGAATCGATTACAATATGAGTGTTTGGGTGTCAAAGTTTCAGATCCTTGAATTAGGGTTCTTCCCTTTGTATTTATAGCTTTCAAATAGGGTTTTTCCATTTATTTTATAGATAACTCTTATATTCGAGCTTATCGTACAAAAGAAATATTTCCCTAGAATGAATTAAGGCATTTGTCCTTATCTCTTAAGAATTTAGAGCGACCTAGGGGTTATCCGCCCTATCTCAGCTATGGCCTCGGCTTGGCGACGGTGTTCTCGGCTACGGCCTTGGTTAGCACCTACAACTAGGGGGTTTATCTATGTCTCCTTGGTCTAGGCTATGGCCGGAATCTAAGGGAATAAATTACCTTGAACAGTTGCCCCCACTCTTCATTTTCCACGTGT
The DNA here is from genome assembly GCA_900406275.1 of Anastatica hierochuntica. Taxonomy (NCBI): domain Eukaryota; kingdom Viridiplantae; phylum Streptophyta; class Magnoliopsida; order Brassicales; family Brassicaceae; genus Anastatica; species Anastatica hierochuntica. The sequence continues at coordinate 7,653 of OVAN01005198.1, read as the reverse complement.
GGAATTTGAAGAGTAGATCCTGTCTTAAGAGATTTCGGTTCATACCTTAGGTTTGGGATCAACTTTGTGAAAGTACAGAAATATAGTGTACCTTTAGCCATGGATTTCATTGGCATCGCCTGTCCTTCGCTGCTATGGCTTCATTCTTGGTGAGTCTCCTTAGCGCTTATTGGGCCGCATCTTCTAGATGATCTCTTGGGCTTTGAACTTCATGGCACGGTTTGGGCTTCACTTTTCACTTGCGGCCCATTGTTTCTTGGGTTAAATAAGCGGGAAATCAAAGAGTCTTTGTCATCTTCTTCAATCGCTCTAGTCACATCACGTCTCTCTCTTCTTCATCGCTCCTTCACGCTACCGGTAATTTCCAATTCCGGTAAGTTTTCGTCTTCTGAATATTGTTCCATTTAGTGTAGAGTTGTCAATTGCTAATTTAGGGACATTTGGGTTTTCTTGAATGGTAGTTATGAATAGAAAGACTTCATCTGGGACTCCTCCGTCTTCTGCTTTGGCCAAGGCCTTCGCGGCTAGGGCAAATCTTCAAGAACTCGAATATTCTGTCGCCAACGTTCCTCCTCCTTCTGACTCTAGTGCTGCGGGAGGGTCTGAGACCCTTCCGCCTCCGCTTCAAAGAGGCCTAGGGCTAACCCCAGGGAAGGCCGGGCGGTCAGAGACGTTCTCCTGGAGGGACTGTACACGTACAACGTCTCGGAGATGATAGAGAACCAGCGTCGTTCTTTCCGGGACCCTTACACCGATCTCATGTAGGTTCGCTTTCTTTTTGTCTTTATTGTGATGATGGTGGCCTGGAATTGTCTTTACAACCGTCTTTTTGCAGCTTGCGGCGACCATCTTTGTCTTTAGGGAACAGAACGTCAAGGGTCCGGCTCAGGTCCCTGAGCCAAATCCTACTCAGAGAGCCTTGAAGTAAGAGTTGGCTAGGGAGCGGAAGAAGGTTGCAGAGGTTCTCAGGAAGTTGCAGGATACCATGTGCAGGGCTCAGTATGCGGAGGAGCTTGTGGTTGTGCACAAGAATGAGATCACTGAACTTCTTGAGCAGGTCGAGTCCCTGAAGTGGCAGAGGGACACTTCTTACGGGAATGTTGATGCCATCGCTCATTGGGAGTTGGCCAGGGATCTTCTCCAAGGACGCCACCTGCAGTGGGATCTGGGTAGGATGTAGGCGAACTACCAACAGAAGATGTCTCGGCAGGCCAAAGAAGATAGAGTGGCTCCTCCTGACTATTATGTGACCCTGTTGATCCTGATTTCGGATCGGGAGACTAGATCTGGCCCTTCCGGAGAAGCCCCCGAGTCGTAGGTGGAGTATGGAGCGTGACAGACTTTTTGTTGCCCTTTCTTATTGAAGCCATGGCTGTTTGGCTTTTAATTCTTTTCTTTTTGTATATATGACTTGTCTCTTTCTATGCCCTTTCCAATGCACAAACTTCCTTTTGAGTTTGTTTTTCTACAACAAAGACATCTAGACAACCATTAGCGTTAGCTAAAAATAAGCTATTGTAAGCTCGGTGGGCACAAGGCCTTTATCCAAGGCTAGAGTCCATGATCATCGGTACTAGCCCCTTCTTTTTTTGTGAGTGGTTTGCTCGGTGCGCGCTAAGCCTATGGGCACAAGGCCTGTTTGGACACTTAGTCCCTGGACCGAAGCCTTATTGACACCGTGTATCAGATTTTTTGCTAGCTTTATCGTGACCGACCAGTTTTAAGTTTTTCTATGAGACGCGTACTAGGATGGACATTGGTGCACATATCCATTAGTTTTGCTAACTCATAGTTTTGATACATTACATCTACCATCGTTAGGATCTGGTCCGCATTTCGCCACAACTTTTCAACCATGGTTTTTGGGAACTCGTCCACATCCCACCATGACCTTTTGGCCATGGTTTTTATGATCTGGTCCGCGTTAGATGGACCATAGTTAGGAGCCATCCGCATTCCTCCATGACCTTTCGACCATGGTTTTAGGATCTTTCCACATTATATGGATTTTCGGGCACAAGGCCTTAGTGGTGGTCTTAACCAAGAGTGGAGCATCAAGCCCTTAGTTATTCGTCAAGAGGTTTTCAAAGATAGTGTATATCTTTTTTTCCTCCAAAGGAAATTGTTTTTCTTTTCTTTCAAGAATGTATTTCAAGATCCGCAATTTTTTTCGTCAAAGAATAGCGGATCTTTTTATTACATAATTGAATTCTAAAAATAATGATGGCCATCTCATGGCTGAGAAGAAGTACCAAGGCTCACGCCAAGGCCTCCTTACCTAGAAGTGGTATTTTTTGAGGTGGAAGACATTCCAGGTGTTTGGTTGCTCTCTCCCATGCCTATCTTGTAATATGTAAGCTCTGGCATTTCGCACCTCTATGATCTTACAAGGCCCTTCCCAGGTTGGGGCTAGCTTTCTAGCGACTTTATCCTTGGTTTTGTCAAGCACTCTTCTTAGGACCCAGTCTCCTTTCTAAAAATTTTGCATTCTGACCTTTCTGTTGTAGCACGTGGCTACTTCTTGTTGGTAACACCAATTGCGCACCATTACGACATCCCTTTTTTCCTCGATAAGGTCTAGGTCTAAGGCCATCAGTTCATCGTTGGTTTCTTCGTCGTGGCAGAGAGTTCTGGCTGTTTTGACGCTGAGCTCTGCTGGAATGACTGCCTCTGTGCCATAGACCATGGAGTAAGGTGTTTCGTCGGTGGAAGATTTGGTTGTTGTTCGGTAAGCCCATAGTATGTCTGGGAGCTCATTGACCCATATTCCTTTTCTCGCGTCCAACTTTTTCTTTAGCATGTTGACGATAGTTTTATTAGTTGATTCTGCCTGGCCATTTGACCTTGGATGACGGGGCATGGCGAATCTGAGTTTAATCTCCCATGTCTCACAGAATTCCTTGAAAGCATTGCTAGTGAATTGGGGCCCGTTGTCTGTGACAATCTCGTGGGGCACTCCAAACCTGCATATGATTCTATTCCAGAGGAAACTCCGTATTTGGACGTTTGTGATTTGCCTCAACACTTTTGCCTCTATCAATTTGGTGAAGTAATCCGTCATCACTAGCAGAAATACCTTCTGTGAAGGCGCCATGGCAAATTTCCCAACTATATTCATGCCCCATTTCGCGAAGGGCCATGATGCTCCTATTGGCTTCAGGTTCTTGGGGGGGGGGAGCTTGGACACTTGGGCATGTATTTGGCACTGCTTGCAGTTACGTGCGTATAGCTTTGCATCGTTAGCTAGCGTTGGCCAATAGTATCCTGCTCTTTGTGTTCTTAGGGCAAGACTCCTGCCCCCTGAGTGTGATCCGCAGGTGCCTTTGTGGAGTTCCTCTAAAGTGAGCCTTGCCTCGGGCCATCCAAGGCATCTTAGTAATGGTCCTCCAAAGGATCGTCGATAGAGGTTTTCCCAGATTAGGCAATACCTCGCAACTTGTTGTTTGATCCTGATGCATTTGGCTTTGAGTTCCGGTAGGGTTCCATCTCTGAGGTATCCTATTATCGGTGTTCTCAAGTCGTATGCTGGCTCAGCTGACGCTTGGGTCGCGCCATCGTCTGCTTCCACTTTTGTGGCGAGCATCTCTTTAGTGATGGCCGACCATTGCAACATTAGCAAAGGGATATCGAGGCTTTCGGTAGCTTGCAACACAGATCCAAGGTTGGCCAACACATTAGCCTGGCTGTTCTCTTCTCGTGGTATTTGGTGCAATTTGCACTCCTTAAAGTCTGCTATGAATTCCTTCGCCATCGTGAGATATTTGGCCATGGTCGCGTCCCTAGCTTGATAATCGCCTTGTATCTGGTTGACAATCAATTGTGAATCACTGTGGGTCGCGATCCTTTGAGCTCCTAATTCCTTTGCTAACATGAGCCTCACTATAAGGGCCTCGTACTCGGCTTCATTGTTTGTAGCTTTGAATTCGCATCAAACTGCATGGAGTGAGGTCAATACGATTCCAAGGCATGTTCCCCTGGCATTGCTGGAGCCATCCACGTGCAATATCCATTCTCCATCTGATCCTGTAGCTTGGAGAGTTTGTACCTCCTCATTCACCAACGGATCAACTGTGGGTGCGAATTCTGCTACAAAATCTGCCAGCGCTTGGGTCTTTATGGCGGTGGCTGGCATGAAGACTACATCGTATTCCCCCAACTGTATGGCCCATTTGGCTAGCCTATCCGACACTTCGGACTTGTGTAGGGCGACTTTGATAGGAGTGGAGGTTACTAGTATGATCGTATGCCCTTGGAAGTAGGGCTGCTACAACAAAGGCCAAAGCTAACTTCTCCAGGTGACTATATTGTGTCTCTACATCCAGAAGCGATTTACTAACTTAGTAAACAAGATGTTGGATGGCGTCTTCTCCCCTCACGAGGACGTCGCTGACGGCATGATCGGAGACAGCGAGATATAGTAACAGGGGCTCTTTGTCCTTTTGCTTAGATAGCAATGGTGGTGTGGATAGGTAATCTTTGAGGGCAGCCAAGGCTTATTACAGTTTTCATCCCATATAAACTCCTTTCCCTTCTTTAGGGCTTCGAAGAATAGATGCGACTTGTCTGATAGCCTTGAGATGAACCTGCTGAGGGCCGCCATTCTTCTTGTTAACTTTTGGACGTTCCTGGGAGTTTGCGGCGTCGAGATCCCTTAGATCGCTCTGAATTTCTCCGAATTAGCTTTGATTCCCCGATGAGTGACGATATATTCTAAGAACTGCCCGGAACTAACGCTGATTGAGCACTTGGACGGGTTGAGCTTCATCTCTTATTTCCGGAGCGTGTCGAAGGCTTGGTGCATGTGTAGAATGTGATCTTCCGCTAGCAAATACTTTACCAGCATGTCATCGATATACACTTCCATGGTTTGACCGATATGTTCGGCAAACATCTGGTTGACCAACCTTTGGTAGGTGGACCCAACATTTTTAAGGCCGAATGGCATGACTTTATAGCAATAGATCCCTTGGGACATCATATACGTTGTCTTCTCTTGATCGCTGGGGTGCATCAAGATTTGATTGTACCCGCTGAAGGCATTCATGAAACTCATGAGTTGGTGTCTGGTGGTGACATCGACTAGCTTGTTGATATGTAGAAGAGGTAAAGGATCCTTGGGACAAGCCTTGTTGAGATCTGTAATGTCGATACATACTCTGCATTTCCCATTCTTCTTCCTAACAACTACCACATTGGCTAGCCATTCAGGATATCATACCTTTCGTATGAATCCTACTTCGAGGAGGTTGCTTACTTCCTTATTGATGATGACATCTCTTTCTGGGGCGAATTTCCTTCTTTTCTGCTTCACCGGTGGGTGGTCCGGGTCGACCATTAGTCTGTGCGAGATGATGCTGGGGTCAATCCCTAGCATATGCGCATGCGACCAGGCGAAGCAGTCTTGGATAAACCGAAGGAAACCTATCAGCATTTCCTTTAGATCTAAGGAGAGACGTGAGCTGATATTTAGTTTCCTGGTGGAATCACCTTCAAACAAGGGGACTTTATCCAGTTTTTTGATCTTTGGCTCTACATCGTGGGTATTGGCCTTGGCCAAAACTAGTGTAGGAAGCGTTGGCGTGTTTTTGAGAGTGATCTCATAGCAGAACCTAGCGTCCTACAAGTCTCCTTTGATTTCCCCTACTCCCCAAGGAGTCGGGAACTTCATGACTTAATGTAGGGTTTTAGGGACACCCTTCATTGCATGGATCTATGGCCTTCCCATGATGGTGTTGTATGCCGATGGACAATCTACGACGGTGAACCTGGTTCATTGGTGGACTACACTAAGGGTGATTTCTCCAATGATTTTGATTGTCTCTCCGCTAGAACCGACTAGGGTGCTTGCTCTCCGTGTGATGTCAGAGTCTGGAATCCCCATCTCCTTGGTGGCTCGTGCAAAGATAATATTGGTTGAGCTCCCGCTTTTGATTAGGACCCTTTTGACAATGCAGGAAGCCATGGTTAGGGACACAACCAGGGTGTCATGATGAGTAGGCTTTCCCTTGTCGCCATAAAAAGGATTGAAGCATATTCTTTCTTCTGTTGATGCTTCGCTCTTCGACTCCTTCGAAACACACATGACCCCTTGGGGGGCACGGGGCCCTGGTTTCGCCTGATCCTCGAACTCTCCTAAGAACAAGTTTATCACCCGAGTATGCTTGGGTGATCCTGGATCTGATTCTTCCGAAGGCTCAGAATGATTAGGTTAGCGTTGCTGGGTTATCCCATAACTCCTCTTTGCAATGAAGTCCTTAAGGAGCCCCTTTTCTAAGAGGTTTTTCACTTCTTGCCTTAGCAAAGCGCATTTTTTGGTTTGATGACCGTAGTCCCAGTGGAAGCCGCACCATTCAGAGCTCCCTCCTTTGGTATATGCGGAAGATCGTGGCTTAGGTCGCCACGTGACATCCTTGGCAAAAAGCCTTAGCTCCGTGATCACCTCTGGTGGAGTCGTGGTTAGCACATCTTCGACGGGATTAGGTAAAGCCACACGATTTTCCTTGTTGGCCACTGCCATGGACTTGGCCCACAGATTTTCGGGACTCTTAATGCTTCATCTAGTCCCTGTTTGACCTTGAGGTTGGTCCGCTTGTCTGCTAAGGACTTTATCTTGCTTGAGGACCTTAGGGCTAGCCTTCAGAGCTACGTGAGCTTGATAGGCAGGATCCTCTTCCCACTTTATCTGCGCTCAAACCATAGAAAGGGCGTCTTCCATCGTATGGCAAGGATACTTAGTGAGGTCTTTGTAGAGGTCACCGTTACTCAGCAACCCCTTCCTGAAGGCTGAGATAGCGGTAGAGGTGACGGAGTTGGGCACCGATACTTTGGCCTCCTTGAATCTTCGGACGTACTCCCTTAGACTCTCGTCCTCTCTCTGTTTGATTCGGTAGAGATCGTCAAAGTCCCGTCTTAGAGTACGAGTTCTGGCGAATTGCTCTATGAAGTGATCCGTTAGCGCAACAAAGGAGCCAATGGAGCCGTTGGCTAGGTTGGAGTACCATAACAGCGTTGGGCGTGTAAGGGTTGCTCCAAATCCTTTGCACATACAGACTTCCAAATGCTTGTGGTCAATAGAGATGGTGAGCATACATTATCGATATTAAGCTATGTGCGTGTCAGGGTCAGAGGTCCCATCGTATAGGGTCATGGTTGGCCATGTGAACTTTTTAGGAATTTCGTCGAGAGTGATGGCATCAACAAACGGTGTTTCAGCATAGGAATTAGGAGCGCTGTTGATGATCGGCAGAGCCACCCTTAGAAAGCGCTTAATCATATTTCCCATAGCTTCTAGCCTTCCCGTTAGCATGGCATCTAGCCCAAGGGTCTATTTAGCGCTTCCTTCATGAGGTGTACTAGGGCCGTTTTTATAGTAGGAGCCGGGGGTCCATGTAAGACATGAGCTTGGAGTTTGATATGCTCATTACTCTTTTGCTATCATTATTGGTGTCTCGTCCAGCAACAACATATATGGAATCTTCCTCTTGAACTTGACACGTTTTGTGTCGACTTCTGCGCCCGTATCAGGTGTTTGAACGCTTTTCTCCGCCATCGAGGATTTGAGAATCGCGTCCTCATCTTGAAACTCCTTCAAGCGAACTTCGCTCTGATTCAACTTCGCCGTGATCTGCTCGTACTATTGGAGTTTTGTCGCGA
>OVAN01005197.1:0-24007 GCA_900406275.1 Anastatica hierochuntica | reverse complement strand
GGTCGCAAATTTGCGACTGATTTGCGAGGAACAATAGTTTGTCGCAAATTTACGACTAATTTGCTAGTTTGTTCTAAACCACTCTTTTTTGAACACCAAAATAGAGTAAAAATAGACATTATTTTATATTTGTAGTAAAAAATATTTAAAGAATCATTTTAGGTACTCCATTTCTCAGTAATATGTTAATCAAAAACACTCCAATTAGCCGTCACTATATTTTGTAGGAAAAATTGGAATTTTACGTTGGAAATGCCTTAAACCATCAAATTCTTTATTTTATTATTTGTTGAATTTTTTATGTATATGTTAAGTGATGGTTTTGGTTTCGAATTTTTTTTTTTTTTGTTAATCCATCAATCCATGACGCAAAATTTCCTCAAACCAAACAATCCAGCCGGTCTATTTTTTAATCTCTCCTCAATCCGGTTCAGTCCCGGTTACGGTTACTTCATACTAAACCCTAACCTTCCGACGCACATAGAGAGATGGATTCACTCTCGCTCTAATATATAAGAGAGAGACAAAGCAAAAGCCTGTCAAAAACTTAAAACCCTCTTCCTCTTCTCCTTCTCCTTCTTCTGTGGCCCCTCCTACTCGCCGACGAATGCAAGGGAATCGCGACGGTTTGTGGCCCACGAACGGTGGAAGCGGCAGAGGCAACCGCAACACTGACGGCGTTCCCGGTGGATATCTTCCTCAGGCGAATCCTTTGTTTTCTAATTTCAATCTCCAACAACCCATTAGATACCCTCTCCCTCAGTTTCCGGCGAACTTTTACCGCCCTAATTTCCCTGACTTATCTAGCTTCTCCATCGGAAACCCTAATTTCCAAACCCAGCAACATCTCAACTTCCATCATCCCCAAATCTCTCACCAGTTTGGCTCCGGCGCTAATGTTTTCCTTCAATCCCATGGCCAAAGCTTCGGTTTCCCTCCTCAACCTTCTCACTCTAATAATGATACTCAGAACCGTCGACCAACCGGAGCTTTCGAGAGCCCTTCCTTGAAACGGAGGCGTCAAGAGGAAGTACAGGGGAGTGATGTAGTCGTCAATGAGATCCCAAAATCCAAAATTGCTTCAGGTGAGTCCGCTAATTCCTTAAGCGTGTCTCTACCGATTCCTCCTACTCGTGTAGCCACTGATGATAGTGGTGGTGGGTCTCGAACTACCCATGGAGGGAATAGATCGTCGGAGAAGTCTTCCTCTAAACCTAAGCGGAAAGTTGAAGTGGCCCGAATTGATAAGGCAGTGAACAAGACTCGTAAAGCAATGATTGCTGCTGGAGAGAGCGTTTCTTCAACTAGAGTGTCGCGATCGGTTTTAGAAGAGCTTGAGGCTGATTCTTGGCGTTCGTTGGGTGTGCAAATGACTGATGTTCCTTCTCTTCGCCAACTTATGGCCCTTGAAGGCAAGGTAAGCTTTGAAAACTCTCTTTCTCCTCATATGTGGATGTATCTATGAAACTCACTTGGCATAAATGTGTAGTAGTAAGTTAGAGTTTGTTTTTGCTATTGATGAAAAGGCAAACTTTGGTGTATCTTCTTCCTCTAATGTGCATGTTCGTTCATTTTCTTTTCCCTTTGAATCTTCAGCGGTTTTGTGCATTTCTTGATGTCTTGTAGGTCAATGCATTTATTCACTGCTATGTTGGAGCTAGAAGAATTGTGACCCTGCATGATTTGGAAGTGGCAATGTGTCGAAACGAGTTTGTTGATTCTTTCGATGATCTGGAATTGGGACCTTTGCTGCAGCATCCACTAGTCTTGCTTTATTTTCCATCCATATCCAGCTCTGCTAGCCCAGTACAGATCACTAGCGAGGAGATAATATCATTTCTTGATAGCTATCTGTACACTTATCATACAGATGATGTTAAGCTCGATGAATTCCTGAATTTTGTTGCGGACAAAAAATCAGTTGCAAGCAAGGAAAACCTTGGTGTACGAATTCAGAGCTTGCGGTATGATATTGTTCCCTTTTTTGTTTATTCTAAACTTGCTTTTGAATTTGGTTATTTTGATAGTTGGTTAGGTTTTTCCCTACAAAGCTAGCAAATTTATTTGAGAGCTAGTTTAGGCCTTAAATCGGTTGCTTTATATGCAAAAATTGAAATTTGATTACTGGCTTTTGATTTCCTTATGGTGAATAAGTTTCTAGAAATATCAATGATGTGCTCTGTTTTAAAAGCTTGTTGTTACATAGAAAAGAACAACTCTTATCTGCATGCATATGTACAGTTTTTAAATTTTGTTGACTAGTCGTTTGAGTGGGATTGGGTTGTGCATATGTAAGTCTTCACTCTGTTTCCTGTTCTTTGTCATGTTAAATTTGCAATTGATCTGATTTTAGTCCTTTTTTAGTTTCTACATTTGTTACCGTCGAAGATGCATTCTCAAAATACTATTTTATTAATTGATTCATATGCTCTCTTTCGGATTTTTTCTTCACGACGGATATGGTTAAGTTAGAGATTACCAGGGTTCCCAACTTATTCCTACTAGTATGAACTTGATTAGCTGATTATGTGATCAATGCATTTTTATAGGATGTATGTATCTTTCATTCAAGACGCGAAGAAACAAGAAGGTGAAACATTGCAAATCTTACTGACTGAACTGCATCAAAAGTATCGCATCCCCTCATCCAAAAAGCAACAGAAAGAGAAAGCCCTCAGTGTTTCTGAGCGTGCTGACTCGTTTGCCTTACATCATAAGGAATATTGTGGCAAGCATATAAGATTTTATTCTTCAAGCTCAGATGACAATGATAGTGTTGATTACGAGGTTGAGAAGCGTAATAGTTCTGACAATATCAGTAGTTGTCCATATCCATCTGTTGCGGAAGAGATGAAGCGGCTCGGGGGCTCCAACAAGAAAAGGAAGGGTGAAAGTCGTAATCATGAAAAGTCTGATTCGTCCAAAGTGCTTATAAGAGGACCCTCTAAATTACATAAAGGACATGCGAAAAAAGTGATACCTAAACAGGCTGCTGATGCTGATGCTGATGCTGATGCTAAGAAGGTTTACGGTGTCGACGAGGATGATTTCACACTTTCTGAAGGAGCTTTGAGAACCTTCATTTCAACTTGGAAGGACACTTGTAAGGAGCTAAGCATTTCAACGGTAAGTTCATGTTGGGTATATCTTGTATGACTGACTGTTTGGATCAAATATCACATTGATCTTTTTGCTTGAATCTGAGAGTTTATCTTAAGCGAGGAGTGGTAGGGCCGCATGTTTGTTTATTTTCTAATGCTCTCTTTTTTTTGTAGTTTGTCGAGAAAATGTTGTCTTTTTACAACTCGGGGGCCTCTTCAGTACGAGCTCAGAACAAAAGAGCTAAAGCAATGTCATCATTCCCATTTGTTGGATTACTAAATGTCGCTGTGAGTGGTCATATTACCTTAGTTTAATTTCTATTTTTTGCATTCTTCCTTCGTGTGATTTCTGGAGATGCATTGTTTTTGCTTCCTTGCTTTAAATAATTCAATTGAGGAATTTTGTTAGCAATTTCAGTTCTTGCTGAAATGGTCTTATGGAAGTCTCTTCTGTTTTTAACTTGTTATAATGCCTGTTTTGTTTGTCCTGTCCACATTTGTCTCCTATTCTGATGTTCTCCAAGTCCAAGGATGTATTTTAGTCATCAAAATATTTGTTTTTTCTACGACAAATAGATGTTTTCACTGAAAGACGGTTGTGTACTACATTCAAAAAGCTTCTTCCTTAAATAATTCATTGAAGCAAAAGCTGTTGTTTTCTGCCACCTTGTGAGGAAATGGTGTAGTTTAAGAGTCTTTAGGTCTGTGTGTAGTGAGCTTATATTTACGGAATGAAATAGCTGAGGTAGTTTCACCATTGCTATCTCGGTTTATATCTTAACTCATTTTCTACTCCATTTTACCTTTTTACTTTTTTGCTTTACCTTTTCTAATTTCTTTTCCTTTTTCCCTTCTTTTTGTTTTTCCCAGTTAAAAAGTATTTGATAGTTTTCACTCTGTGACACAGGCTCACTATTTTCTTTGTTCTCATTTCAAGTTTTCTAAAAATTTGCTGATGCTAAAAGCTAGACCATTTCCACGCGTACTTCTAAAACTACATCGTTCTAATCTGTTACTCTTGTTGTTTTTGTTTTCTACTTGTGCTCTATTTTATTTTCGTGGTTAAAGCCTCCCTGCTCTTGTACCAAGACTTAGCATCGAGTGCAAAGTCTTGGAATTGAGTTCGGCAAATATAAAAAGTTCCCTAGTTCAGCTTTGCTCTGTGATTCTGCATGTGCACATCACAATGTCACTGAGGCATGCTGTATATGGATAAATTACTGCACTCTGGAATATCCAAAACTTTTGCCCACATTGTCTCCGTGTTTTCTTCTTAAATTAAATGATGGAAACCTTCCAACATCTCAGGTTGCAGATTCTGTCCTTTGAAATATCTGTAGGAGAATGCCTGAAACTGAGATGTGGTTGCTACTATGAAATTCCCTTGCTATTTTTCCTTCTTGTACACCAGAACTTGACATGGAGTTCGTACCATCTCCAATTTTTTTCACCTGGTTCTGTGTCTTGTGCAAAAATACTTCTTTTCCAGTTCTTTTTTTAAAGTGTGTGCACTATCTTGCTTCAAGTGTTTTTGTTTATTCATGGGCGTAGACTGGAAGGGTCTCTTTTAGATGCAGTGGGTAAAGTGTGTCAAGAAATATTATCTCGTTTTCTTATTTTCACCTCTTTCATTCAGGAGTATGATATACTCTAACCCGTTGTTTTTCTTATTTGTATTGTTCAACGAAAATAAAGAAATGTGATGCATTTTTGTAGGACAGTATTATCGAAAGTTGACGTGTTGCATCTTGTTTAGCGAAAGAGCAAAATATTTTTCTGTACATCGACTGTCTCTTTCTCTGCTTTGTGACTTTTGGAACAGTGTAGATGTTTTTTCTGTTTATTGTCTTTACTTTCCTCTGCTAAGTCTAGATCAGCTTGTTCTCTGTTATTTCTTACTTACTAGATCAGCTACAGTAGAAAATGAGCATCATAAAGATTAGAATTGTTATTTAAAATGAAGTAAACTAGTGTTGTTTTGTGTAACTCTGTAAGTCGTTTTATTTACTTCGAGCAAAAAGAAGTAGATTTATTCTCTGTTAAAATGAAAGCTAAGTTGCTACAGAAGCATTTCATGTTATGTGATTTCATCTTAAATAGCAACGGATAATTTATGGACAAAACCTATATTTCTCCTACATGTCTGGCATGACATATAATGTTTATTTTCTTGTGTGCATTGAGCTGTTATTTCTTTGAAGAAGAGCTTTCACCATTGTCTCTTCTTTTCGATTCATATTTTTTCCTTGTGTTGCATTTGCAGGTAACCTCAATGAGACGAGGAATGTGGGATAGCTTGTATGATAATTTGCAAATGACTATCCAAAGTGATACGACTAATGCAGGCTCAGAAAATCAAGTGGATGATATTAAGCCTAGTGACAACAGTGAGTTAAACACTCAGCATGTTGTGCCTCCAAAACACAGTGAGTATATTTTGTTCATTTGCACTTTATATATGTTGGGTTTTGGATTTTTTGTTGTTTTAAAGTCTTTTTCAAATTGTGTTGTATTGTCAAATTGTATGGTACTTTATTTATCCATGTCAAAATCCGACCCATGGATATTCGAATGGGAACTGTTTTCTTAGAATGCATTATCTAACAAGCTTCTATGCCAGTCTTTTGGCGTGTGTCATTTCTCTACACTTTGCGATCTAATCAAATTTATTTTATTAGGTAGCACTGTTGAAGAAATTGTTAGAAGGCTTTCCTTGTATTTTAAGCATGATCTTTCCGGGGAGAAGCACATTAGCATTTTTAGGAAGCTACAGACTTGTGAGGCTTCGTTGGCAGAGCAATTTCAAGTACAGGATTTTGATTCTCTTGGCTGGGGTGGGTTTTTCACTTTCTTGGAAAATCATATGTTACTGCTGCCAATACAACTTCAAAGGTTTCTTGCTAGAGAATTACGGGAAGAGTTTCCTCTGGAAGTTCACTTGAACGAGAATCTGTTGAGTCTATTGCTATCACAAGCTTCGGAATTTTCAGATGGTAATGTAACATCTAGACAGATGGTAGCTCGATTGCTTGCAGAACAATTTCCATCAATCAATTTCAAAGTTGAAGTAAATGGTTCAGAGGAAAATTTCACTCAAATCATTGATAGCTACAAAAAGATATCTGGTTCTAAATGTGTCCTATTTTCTGCAACATTGTTGGGATCTGAAAACTCCTTGACCAGTAAGCATCTAGAAGAGCCCCTGACAACGGGAAACGATACTGAATCAAGAAGCAATCCTCTTAGTACTGTTTCATCCAAAGAGATTTTAGATGTTTTGCTTAGGGTTCCCTTGTTGTCAGACTTGAACTCGTGGTGTCACTGGGATCTTAGGTTTGCTCCACAGTACGGTTCCCTTATGGGGTGTTTGAATGAGATTAATTCAAATGATTTGTTGTGTCTAGTGACAAGGGATGGTAAGATTATCCGGACAGATCCGTCTACAACAGCAGATTCATTTTTAGAGGCTGCTCTTCAAGGATCTGCTTATCGCACTGCTGCGCAGTTGTTGTCGTTGATATCACTGAATGGCCGAACACATCTACCATTTTCCCTTTTGAAATGCTATGCAAAACGTGCATTTGAAGTTTTTACAGATAATCATTCCGAGGAGATGGAGCTAAATGATAGGAATTCTATTGTGCACATGCATGGACCAGTAAAGCTTAGTGCTTCTTTGGACAAAGTGATAGTTGCAGAACAGAAAACTAAAGGGGATAAAAGTGACTATGCTGCCTCAAAATTTCTTCTTGATTGTCTGGGCTATCTACCTGGGGAGTTTCGCAATTTAGCTGTTGATGTCTTGCTATCAGGACTACGCTCTGTTGTTAAAGATGCTCCTACAAGAGTTTTGTCTGCATGCGAGTCCACAGAGCAACGCGTCATGCTGCATGATGCCGGTTTGCAGCTAGGCATTGTTGAATGGATTAATGATTACCATAAGTTTTGCTCGTCACTTTTGCCGAACTTTACAATTGAGGAAAATGCTCCTTCCAGCTTAGAATCTGGCTCAGGTTTTGTGCAAAAAGAAATGGAGGACCAAAAACATACCGAACAAAGTTGCACAATCGTATCAGATTCGTGTGAATATAACAAAGAACCTCATGAATCTTGTCAAACTTTTGGTGGTGCTGGCAATTCGTGTGATTCTGTTGGGGAGGCTTTCACCCAGACTACACTCGAGTTTCATGAAAATCCAGCCTCTGTTATTGATTTAATCAGACGGGATGAGTTTGGGCTGGATTCAAGTTCTTCTGGTGCTGAGACGAGTATGCTGCAGAAGCAACATGCTCGGTTAGGAAGAGCACTTCAGTGTTTGTCTCAGGAATTGTATTCCCAAGATTCACACTTTATTCTTGAACTCGTAAGATTTTTTTGCCATTTTTCTTTCTTTTTTCATAATCTTCTTACAAACATGATAATAGGGGTCCGTGAAAACAGTTGGTTTGCAATCTTATGCATCTGTGTATACTATATCCGAGTTCATCTCTATTCGAGATGATAAGTAACTAGGCAATGCCATTATGCTGTAAAGTAACTAGGGTAGTGAGTATTCAAGTATTTGTTAACCCTGTGAGCGACTTCTATGGTTTTCCTTTCTGTCAATGAAGTTAGATAGATAGACAGTATTGGAGGTTGTTAGATGTTTTCTGTATCACTGTTTCTGTAAACAGAAAAGATTTCACGGATTTGTCAACCTCTCACGCTCTTGCTATTTTTTCTTCAGGTTCAAAATGCTGATGACAATAAGTACCCTGAACATGTGGAACCCACACTCACATTCATTCTTCAAAAAACTGGGATTGTAATCTTAAATAATGAGTGTGGCTTCATGCCTGAGAACATTCGGGCCTTGTGTGATGTTGGTCGATCAACTAAGAAAGGATCTGGTGGATACATTGGGAAGAAAGGAATTGGCTTCAAGTCAGTGTTTCGGGTATGTACAAAGAGAATTCATCTTGTAGAGTATGTTTTTGCTGTTTATACAACGATTGAGCCCAATCTTAAATGAGTTTAGGGTTATAGTATGCTAAGCTAAGAAATGGTCAAACATGTCTTCAAATACATGTCAACTTGTAAGGCATGTATGAATTTTCGCTTAAGTGATAAAAGGAATATAGCAAATTCTTTCTCAACTAACCCCCTTTTAACGGTTTTGCTTGGGTTCACTTTCCAGGTTTCTGATGCTCCTGAGATCCACTCAAATGGTTTCCATTTTAAGTTTGATATAAGCGAGGGTCAGATTGGATATATTTTACCCACTGTTGTGCCTCCTCATGACATTGAATCGCTTAACAGCATGTTATCTGGGCATGCTTCACAACTGAAGGATACAAGATGGAACACTTGCATTACACTTCCTTTTAGAACCACTGATTCTGAAAGAACAACAGTGAATCACATTAAACCTTTGTTTTCAGACCTTCATCCTTCTTTATTGCTCTTCCTGCATCGCGTCCAGTGCATAGTATACAGAAACATGCTAGACGATTCTATCTTGGTCATGAGGAAAGAGGTTGTGAGTAAGAATATCATAAAGGTTTCATGTGGGGAAAGTAGCATGACATGGTTTGTGGCATCAGAGAAACTAAAGGCAGACAATCTTCGTGAAGGTGTTCAGACAACAGAGATTTCTATAGGATTCACTCTTGATATGCTGGAAGATGGAACTTACAGATCATGTATAATTCAAGAACCCGTTTTTGCTTTTCTTCCTCTAAGAACTTATGGTTTGAAATTTATTATACAAGGGGATTTCATTCTTACATCATCAAGGGAGGATGTTGATGAGGATAGTCCTTGGAACCAGTGGTTGTTGTCAGAATTTCCTAGTTTGTTTGTGGGTGCTCTAAGGTCCTTTTGCAGTCTTCCTTGTTTCACCCGGAATCTGGGTAAAGCTGTGTCCTCATACATGCAGCTCGTACCTCTTGTTGGGGAAGTGCATGGATTCTTCTCTTCTCTTCCTCGATCCATTATATCTAGATTGAGAACATCAAATTGCTTGCTGCTTGAGGGAGACTGTGAACAATGGGTTCCTCCTTGCAAGGTTTTAAGAAACTGGAATGAAAAGATAAGGGTTCTTCTTAAAGATGAATTGCTTCAGGAGCATCTTGCTCTTGGTTTTTTGGATAAAGATATAATTTTGTCAGATTCCCTGTCAAGGGCACTGGGCATTGAAGACTACGGACCTAAGATTTTGGTGCAGATCCTTTCTTCATTGAGCCACAAGAAAGATTGTCTGCAATCAATGGGCTTTGCGTGGCTATCGTCTATTCTTACTGAACTTTACATACTACTCTGTTCTTCTGGGCATGGTAATGTAGAGTTAGGTATGGACAAGGCTCTTAAAGACAGCCTTCACAAGATTCCGTTTATTCCTCTGTCCAATGGGAAGTTCACCTCTTTAGATGAAGGCGCAGTATGGTTGCACCATGACACCACTGGGTTTGATCTTGGTGATGTAATTGGAGCATTTCCTTTGTTATATGAAAATCTCCGAACCATTGATCATTCCCTTCTTTTGGCGTCTTCTGTTGTTGAAAAATCTGCTGTAGATAACGTTGTAAACGTGCTTTGTGCAATTGGCGTTCAAAAGCTCTCAGCGCATGAAATCATCAAAATGCATATATTACCAGCATTTGAGGCGTATAGTATAGGCACACCAGAGAGTTTGATGGTAGACTACTTATGCTTTGTGATGACACATCTACTATCTGGCTGCCATGTTTGTCATAACGAGAGGAAGTACATTATTACTGAGTTAAGAAGCAAGGCTCTGATATTATCAAATTATGGGTTGAAACAGCTAACTGAGGTGTCGATTCATTTTGGTGAAGAATATGGAAGCCAGGTTAACGTAAAGAAGTTTGCCAAAAACTTGGATATATTGTGGCATGTGGTTGATGGTAGCTACTTGAAACATCCAGCATCAAAATATTATGCATGCGGATTGAAGGAGTGGCGGGAATTTTTTCAAGAGATTGGAATAGCGGATTTCGTTCAAGTGGTTCAAGTTGAAAAGAGCATTGCTGAATTCTGTTCTGTTTCACGCTGTGAAAAGCATGATACCAATATGTTATCTTCCGATTTAGCTGTTAGAGACTGGGAATCTCCTGAACTAGTTGATCTACTGTCTCTCGTGCACAAAAACAATGGCCAGAAAGGTTGCGAGAATCTTTTGGAAGTCCTTGACACACTGTGGGATGATTGCTACCATGACAAAACAACCGTTAACTATGATCCGGGTACACATGGCGTCATAAGATCATCAGAATCTTCATTTATGAGGGTAATATGTGATTCTCAATGGATACTTTCAAGCATGGACAGCAAATTGCATCTTCCAAAAGACGTCTTTCATGATTGTGATGATGTACGGTCAATACTTGGCATGAATGCTCCCTATGCAGTTCCAAAGGTTAGTTTGGCTATACCTTCCTAATGTTATAATGTGCTTGCTATTATTACTACTAGTTCTAAAGTAAGCAGTGATAAAATCGGCTTTTGATTCTTTTCCAATGGTCATGTAAAAATGTATGGATGGTCTTTCATTTGAATTGGAGTTGTGGGTTCTTTGTGGGATAGGTTGTTGTTTTATTATATTGATTCTGTTTGGTACGATTCGCCTATTTGTGGAACAGGTTACAAGTGTCAAGTTACTAAATGATATTGGTTTTAAGACCAAAGTTCACCTCAATGATGCTCTGGAAATCCTAGAAGCTTGGGTACACTGTGGAGGCTCTTTCAAATCAAGGTATGATTCTTCGGTTATGGACCATCTTCAATTCTGTGCTTTTGCTTTTCAGGACCGACTCTTCTTTCTTCAAGTTTGATATTCTGATTATAATCGTACTCATTGAGCTTCCTAATTACTGCATCTGGTTTCATTGTTACTTGTTTTCTTTTGACATACTTACAAATAAGGAAGTTCCTAAATTACTTTTCATTATTATGCTGGTGATTTGATTCTTATTTAGCACTAAAATATAAGGTCTGATGACATGAGTAATGAGAATTGAGCTCTACAGTTTTCTTGATGCATTGTATGTGACTGTTAACGTCAGATAAATTGTCCATATAATTTATCTCGAAATGAGCTGTTGTTCATATATGATTGCTACACGCATCTTCTAGTCAAATGTTTATTTTCCTGCCCCTTTCTTGCAACTCAAATAATTCTTGATGATGTTGTGAGGCTCTCAGTTCGTGGCTGATGCAATTTCTAACAGTGTATAACCTGTCTTTAACTTTACAGCATCTCTCAGATGACCAGATTTTACAAATTTCTGTGGAATGAAATAGCTGATTCAAAGCAGAAAATTACTGAGAAGCTTCAGACTTTCCCTTCTGTATTTGTCCCACATGAAATTGGAAGTAGGCAGAATGATCAGATATCTGGACTATTCTTGTCTTTTGATGATGTATACTGGAATGATTCTGCTGGCATTTTAGATGAGATAAAAGAGATCAGTTCGCAGATCAGCAGTGTTGTGGAATCATTGCGTAGGAAAACATTGAGCAATATCTATCCAGGTCTCCATGACTTTTTTGTGAATGGGTGTGGTGTACCTGAGACGCCTTCTTTTCAAGAGTACCTTAAAATTCTTGGGCAGTTCGCACATTATGTATCACCCGCTTGTGCTGCCAAGGCTGTAAGTTATTTACTTATCTAGATTAGTCTTTTTTTATCTTCTCTTCATTTTCTTGTTTGCTAAAGTGTTAAGTTCATGTCTAGGTCTTCAAAATTTTCTTGAAGTGGAGTGATGACTTGAAATCTGGCAAATCTTCGGAAGATGTAGTTCATTTTAAGGAGAGACTTTCAAAACTCGAGTACACTGTGCTTCCTACTGAAAATGATAAGTGGGTTTCCTTACACTCCTCGTTTGGTCTCGTATGTTGGTGTGACGATGAGAAGTTAAAGAAGAGGTTTAAAAAGAAGGATAATATTCATTTTGTTTACTTTGGAGAAAACACTGACGAAGAGCAAGAAGTGCTTCAATCAAAAGTGTCTGTGCTAATGCACAGCTTGGGCATTCCAAGTATTTCTGAGGTAACTAATCTTTTCTATTGCGTGAAAGTGGTTTTCTTGGCATCACCCTCTATTCACCGGTGGTGTTTGTTTACATATTTTTTCCAGGTGGTAAAGCGTGAAGCAAAATATGAAGGTTTGCAAGATAACAGTGTAACAGTGTCACTTGTGAACTGGTCTTTGCCTTATGCTCAGCGATATATCTTTACTCTACATAATGAGAAGTATACCAAAACGAAAAAGACTGTTTATAGTCAGGTCAAGCGTCTACAAGTTTTTGTTGTTGAGAAGTTATGCTATAGGAATGTCATACCGCAATATGGCATCAGCTCTAAAAAGGAGATTAAATGCAGCTCTCTTCTACAGGTACATCTTCTTTCGTTTTATTTCTTGGGACAACTGAACCGATTGGTATTGTGGCTATTTGAATCCTTTTTCTGTTTATATGCAAGTAGATCTTTGCTTCTGTCATAACTCTTGACTGGGACAGTGGCTTTGTAATTCATCAATTGTTTGTTCCAATCTGGAAAATTAGCATAAGTTCTACTACTTTGAGCAACTTCAATCCAATGCAAAACTCATATTTTCATTGTGAAGAGTTTATCATGTGTTTCTGATATATATGGTTTGATCTTGTGTTCAGGATAAAGCTCTGTACACAAGACCAGATCTGGATTCCCATTCCTTGTTCATGGAACTATCTCGTTTGTTTTTCAACGGAGTTCCTGATCTGCATTTGGCAAATTTCCTTCACCTGATCAAAACAATGGCAGAATCTGGTTTGAGCGAGGAGCAAATGGAATCTTTCATTCTGAACAGTCAAAAAATTCATCAGCTTCCTGATGGTGAAAAGATCTGGTTCTTAAAATCTGCTCTTAAAGCCAAGAAGAAAGCTGGACTAAGCTTGAGCTGGTTACCTTCAAGTTCTAAAACAGGACATGGTTCTAGCGAGGCCCACGTTTTCGTTTCTAACCAAGATCTAGCCTCTGGTCATGTTAGCAGCAGCGAAGATGATACAGCAGAGGCTCCTAAGGAACATATATCGATTGAGCTCACCAATACAAACTTGGCTTCAGGATACGACAACTGTGCGGGGACAAGTTTACAAGCTAATATGCTAAACCCATTGCAGTCTATGGAAATGAAGAGTGGCTCGTCCTCGGGGAACAAACCTTCTTTTAACTTCAATCCAGATCTACGTCACGAATTGAACAATCCGTTCTCAACTGGCTTCAGTGAAAGAGATCAGCTTCATACTGGCACGCCTTGGGCTGCACAAGCTCAACAGACAGGTAGAAAAGGTGAAGAAATCGCTTACAGATACTTTCTCGTCAAATACGGCAAGGAGGCCGTCGTCAGATGGGTTAATGAGCAGAGCGAAACCGGTTTACCTTACGACCTATTGATCGAAAATGAAGGCGGTAAGAAAGAGTACGTAGAGGTGAAAGCAACAGTGTCGACGCGAAAAGACTATTTCAATTTGTCAGTGAGAGAATGGCAGTTAGCAAATGAGGTAGGAGATAATTACATTATTGCTCATGTTTTATTAGGTAACAGTAATGCAATCCTCACACAGCATAGAGATCCTGTAAAGTTATGTCAAGAAGGTCGTCTCCGGCTGTTGATTCTCATGCCTAACCAGCGAAACGAGGTCAACGTCGCCTTTTAAACCCCAAATCACTTTTCTTTTGTTCCTGATATGAGATTCTTAGCATTGTACAATGATAGTTTTTACTAAGAAAAGTTGGATTCTTTCAAAGCTTAGCTAATACATAACTTTTTGTTACCATCCATTGATATATAAGAATCAGGACATGGTTGAAACAGAGTAACATTTGTTATACAAACAGATAGTTCATTACAGGTTTATTTGAGTTTCTGGGGAGCAAGCTTGAGATGATCTGACATGCATAGCGAGACCTGTCGTGACATCCATTTTGATCTCTTCTGGTCTCATTCCATTAGGAAGCTTGAAGTTGAAGCTGTGGAGAAGGTTCGCGAAAGGAACCTCAAGCATAGCCGCGCCGAGACGCATTCCCGGGCACATTCTCCGGCCTGACCCAAACGGTATAAACTCGTAGTCTGTGCCTTTGAAGTCGACGTCCTTGTCAAGAAACCTCTCTGGGCTTGAACTCGTCAGGGTTCGGTCCCCATTCCTTCTCTTCGCGAGACACGGTCCAGTGGTCCCTGCCGGGATGTCGATCTTCGTGTCCTGAATGCAAGCACGAGGAATAAGGAGAGGGATCACCGGTTCGATCCTTAGGGTTTCTTTGACTAAAGCTCTGAAGTAAGGAAGGTTCTTGACATCATCTTCAGTGATGAATGTTAGATCTCACTCTCTTGCATACTCTCTCACTTCTGCTTGAGCTTTCTTCATCACTTGAGGATACTTCATTAGATATGTCATCCCCCACACAACCGCCGCAGCCGCCGTCGTGTCAGTTCCCGCAACCACTATATTCTTTCGAAAACAAAAAAAGAAAGATGAGTGAAACACAAGTAAACGATTGCTTGTCACGCAAACAACGATTCAAAAACAAAGAATAGAAATGCTTTAGACATTACCAATATCACACCTTTGACATTCTCTGCAGTGAACTTGGAAGCGAAAGGTTGTTCTTTGTAAATCTCCATCAAGAGATCGATCATGCTCTCTGTTTCTGGCTTAACCCTGTTGGGATCAAGCGTCTCATCGATAATCTCTTGTATATAAGTGTCTTGTCTTTCAAAACACTCCATCATGTAAGCCGTGAGGCCTGTCCAATCGTCAAGAAATCGACATAACGGGAAAAAATCGGAGGAAAAGACCTTTCCAAAACGCACTGAGTGCCATAGAGAATCTTTGATGAACCTCTTCATCTCTTCCCCATCTTCATTGTACTTCTTCCCAAACGCTTGCCTACAAACAACCGAGTTCGTAAAGGTCAACATAAGCTCGCTTATATCGACAGGCTCAAACTTCTCCGCGGCCTTTTCGATCTTAGCCATCATCCTCCTAGCCTCCTCCTCCCGTGCGTGCTTAAAAGTTTCTACCCGTGTGGGTGAGAACAAGTGGTTCGTGCTCATCTTCTTCATTTTCTGGTAATACGGTGTGTAGTAAGTAGTTCATCGCCATGTCGCTTCGGCCGTAAGTTATGAACTCGTGACCAGGGTACCGATCCGAAAAAACGGTAACGAACCCGACATAAAACCCGATGGATCTTGTCTCATTGTAATTCGGGTATCGCTTATTATCCGAACCCGATCCGAATCCGATAAAATACCCGAAAAACTCGAAAATTTGAAAAACCGAAATAATTCGAAACCGAAACCGAATCGGAATTTCAAGTAAACATCTAAACATAGCAAATATCCAAATGAATACTTGAAATAAATATTCAAAATGTAAATAGTTAATTAAAGTATTCAATTTCATGTGCATTTTGTAATTTATCTTAAATTGTTAAAAAAAATTGTTATATATTGAATTTTAATTTTTAATATTTGATTTTGTTAGGTATATTCGAGTATTTAATGAGTATTTTCAGTAAAAATATCCGAACTGATTCAAAATCACCGAAAGATCCGGAAAAGTCAAGACCCGAACCCGAAACAATCCGAACCGAACTTGATCCGAATTTTTAAAACACCCGAATGGGGCTTAGACCCTTCGCTTCGAAAACTCTGAAAAATCCGACTCGAACCCGAATGGGTACCTAAATGCTTAGACCTACTCTAACATGTATTGTACGTTTATGATGATGTCCTAAACCTTGAGATATCAAACAAAGTCCCACATTGAAAATTTAGACAAGGAGTGTATAATATATAAAATGATGTCCAACTCTAATTAGTACGAAGCCTTTTGGGCTGGAACCAAAAAAGAAAATCCATGCGAGATTGCCTCTAAAACCGAAAGTGGACAATATCATATTAATATGCCTTCCCAACATAAACGAGATCTAACAATCAACTTTGGGAACAAAAATTTACTAAAGAAATTTTGTTTTATTTGCTAACCAGTGTCATTAACATTTATAATTCTTTTTAAATTAAAAAAAATTCTCAAAATACTACTAAAGTAAGTTTTCTAGTGTAAAACAATCTATTTTATAGTATAAAATACTATTAAAACTATACGCTGTTAATTTTGAAATTTACTTATATTTTTTGTCGTCTGTTTTTTTTCAGTAGAGACAATGTCACGCTTTCTTAGTTATAATATAAGGAGTGGACTAATAAATTAAGTACTTAGCTTAATGAAAAATTACTCAAGTAGAAATTAATCTATTACAATCGAAAGCAAAAGATGTCCGTTGAATTATTCTTATAACATCATCAGTTATAATATTGGATTAGTATATACAATTCAATGTGTGTTTTCTCCTAAACCACTAATTAAGAGAATTGAAACATCTTGAGTCATGTATGGCCTCAACGAATCTGAGAAGTGACAGTAAAGAAGAAAGCTTCATCGCATGGTAGACTCAAACCGCCGGTTGGATGATCAAAACCGAACTCTTCTTCTGCTTTCCTTAACAATGCTTGGAAAGATGGTTTGTTCAAGTAATAAACCGGAACAAGAAATCTCTTCTTCTTCAGATTTTCTCCAACATACACCGCGAAAAACCCTTTAGGAGTTAATGATGATGATGATTCAGTAGTAAAAGACCGGCGAATGATTTGCTTGGTGGCGAAAAAACTCTTCAAGAATGCCATTTAAACTTTAAATGAATGGATCAAGTTAAAGATGTATTGATCTTTTATATGTTTGATGAGAGAATAAGGTTTGAGTTTGGTTTGTGAGCCAAAGGAAAATGTGAATGGTTCTATATATATAGGTGAATTCAAAAGGTTTTTATTAGAAAAACTATGAATATGAGAGAAGTGTGTGTGACCTACAAGGACATGGTTTTGGTAAACAGATTAGTAAAAGCATTTGGATTTTAGGAAGCTGTAGTTTAATTTATGTTTGGGTGTTGAGAAGTAGTGTGTGTCCTACGTGCATGTGGCCAATAGCTATACATTGGTTCTGCCTTAAGTTGATAATGCCAAGACACTAGCTAGAGTGATTTTACTTAGGATATTTGGTAACACATTAAACCAAAGATACTAATAGGAGTTAGTAACATGAAAATTGTTCGCATTTTTCTTATGTTATGTTCTGTATGTAAAGTTACATGGACTTCCAACTCAAAATCAATTGGCAATGAATGAAAAGGCACATATCACTTGTATATTACTTAGGATCCCTTCTGAGTTTCGATATGGGATATTGATCTCTAATACCGAATATGTTAATCTGATTCGTATTCGGACTGAAGTAAATATACATAAGTATAGTATAGCAAATACCCAACACCAAATACTAGTAAAATCCATGCCATGTTTCCAATATACATAGTTTTTAGATTTCTCAATGCCCAACTAACTTGATTTAAACATTCAAGTATTCAAAAAAAATTATGGGGTTTTGATGTAATATTTCCAAATCTCTCTACATCAGTTTCAATCCGGATAAATTATTCCAATCCTAAACGAAACAATTTATAAAACAAACCAAACCATATTTGAACTAGAAAGAAAAATGAAAAAACCCAACCC
This sequence comes from Anastatica hierochuntica, assembly GCA_900406275.1. NCBI lineage: Eukaryota > Viridiplantae > Streptophyta > Magnoliopsida > Brassicales > Brassicaceae > Anastatica > Anastatica hierochuntica. The sequence continues at coordinate 6,295 of OVAN01005197.1, read as the reverse complement.
AAATAAACGATAAAACACTATACCATATTCGAATCTAAAAGAGAAATAACCGATCTAAATAATAGTATTTTCAATATTAAAAGTAGATTTGACTAACACATCAACATGAACCTGAGTCTGAACCTGAACCGAAACAAACCAAACAATTCTATATTATATTCGATCTTACCACCTTTGATACATTTCGTAAACCGAAAAATCAAAAATTCAAACCGAAACAATGGAAGCATATACCACTAAAATATCCAATTCAAAATATCATAGAATCAAAAATCCCAAAATATCTACTCAAGAGACAAAAAAAGATATGAAGATTTTCTTTCTAAAGAAAGTGGTCGGGCCAAAGTACGTACGGGTTATGTGACAACTTTTTTCCTATAGGCACCCGTCTAATCTCCAAGACCCTTTTTGAGTTATTTTGTCGCGAAGTCAAAGAAGGACTAAAGCGATATTTAGGCAGAGTATCATGAACTAATGATAACTCCAAAAGAGTGAAAGAAGAAGAACGATCACATGTGAGAGAAAAAAAAAAGTTGAAGAAGAAGAGTCGTGGAAGATTGTTTAGTTAGGGAAAGTCAATTTTGGTTTCACGTAAATTAAATAATCGAACGACCAAACTCTCATGTCCCATGTTCACTTGTTTACTTCTTCAAGCACGTCCACACTACGGATGATAATCACCAGAAACATTAATTAAGTAGCCTTTTATTAGGTCTTTTGTCCGGTCTATTCTTATAGAAAATGACTTTACATTTCTTTCAATAACACAAATTTAATATACAATACCATTTGCTATATTTTACCTACAACTCATTTATCTAACTTTAGTTTTTTTCTATGAATTTACATGTGGTTTTGTTTGTTAAGTGTTCTTCTCACAAATCTACTTTGAGATTTTTAATGGTCATTAGATTGCAGTATACATCAATGGAAGTTAGACATAAAGATATAAATGGTTCCGGATATCGTTCTTGAGAGATCGACTTACGAAAGAGATGTGTTCTTGATTAGTCTTGCACCAATTTTACACAAACAATGAAAGGAGATAGTGAAGAACGAGCGTGAAGCCGTAATCTTTAATTCTGTGTTCTAAAACTTCTTTTATATCACATATGTGAAAAGAAAAAAAATGAACATGAAGCAATCAATCTAATATTAATCCTAAATCATTCACTAAGCCATTCCCATCTCCAAAAAGAAAACATATAACACCCTTAAGTCGATTAGCTCTGTTTTTGTTGCTCGTGTCGCCTAGTTCTTGGCCGGTCGGATGATTCTTTTACCATCTTACCCGTGTGATTATGAAATTGAAGGGCTTAAAGATTGGAATTGGAGCTTCGAGTGGAACCTGAGTTGATGAAAATAGGAGTGTCTCTCGGTGTTTGAGATGCGGTGCCGCGTAAGCTGCCACTATTTCCCATGTCTTTTGTCTTGTGAAGTAGAAAAGTTCCTGACAAAATGGTCACAAAGCCACATAGCTCGGTCGCGATTTGCAATCCGCTTTGAGAAGCCCAGTCCTATACCATAGAACAAATTATAATTATGATGTTCTCATATACAATATGGTGAACCATTTCACAAAATCCACATTTGTACCTTGAACATTATCATGCTAGCTAAGATGGTGAATGATGTAAACATAACGTAGTACACCGGAGATATAACTGCCGTGTTGAAATTATCTAGTGCCTGCACAGAAGATGAATACAATACAATGACGAAAAAATTTTAAAACTAACACGAACAATATTTGTTATTACCTTGTTCAAGTAGTTGATTTGCAAAAGGCAACATATGGTCACTACTACAATGAAAATCCATGCGTGAAAGTACTTGAACTGGTTCGTCCCGGAAAATGTCAGCTTTATGGCGATGGCCACCGCTTTAACACTCATAACCTGACGCGTAACAGAGACCAAGATACTCAGTTAGAAAGAGAAGAAAGACATAAGTAGAGATGGCTAAAGAGAAAAGATGAAAACGTACAGTAAGAGAACCCATTAAAGAGCAAATCCCAACATAAACTATCATATGTGTCTTCCCATAACGCGGCTCATAATAGAAGATCAACACAAGCACCACAACTAAGACCACAGCAGTGTAAGCAAGGAAACCTGGTTAAAACATCATAGAGATATGTTTCACTCTAATTAGAATCTATGTTGTTTGACCACGAAAACAAAACATTTAGAGTTTTGTTACCTGGTTCAATAGCAAGATGCCATACTTGCTTGACTGATTCAATGTCTTGCTCATGAGGAGCATGTAAAACAATTGTTGTAGACCCAACAACACAAAGGACACAACCAAGTACACCGAACATATGCAACTTCTCCTCCAAAATAAAATGTGCAAGCACTGCACTGCGTAACCACATTTTTTTGTTTTCAAGAAACTATATATATGTTGTTCTAAGTAGATACAAATTGGAGAGAGATATAGGCATAGCAAATACACATACCTGAAAATTATACTTAGAGCTCCCAAAGGTGTTACTAAAATAGCCGGTGCAAATGCATATGCCGCAAAATTTGCAATCTCCCCAACAATCACTGTAAAGTAGGAACACAAATCCTATTATTATCAGCATAACACTAAAACTCCTTATATGTCGTTAAAATTTAACTAAATCTCAAATTCGAAAAACTATTTATCAATGCTTTTACTTGTTTGTATCTCACTCTTATTCCTAGGATCAATTTGAAAGGCAAATATGTGATTTCATATCAATCTAATAATGTCACTCTTCCAAGCCATCATATTTCCTCTCAAACCGAATCACGATATGAACTGGCGAGTCTTCCATAAACAATCTGACAAAGGACTAGAAACATATCGTTTCATAAGGATAAAGTTCCTCAACATGTCCTAAACACACAAAGATTCATAATATTGAACGGCATCAGTTATGTTCATTTGATTGTAAAATTACCAAACTCATAAACACGTAAGACTTCTACAACATAAGTTCCCAAAACCATAGGAGACATTGATTCAATACTTACTTGTTATCATCCCAGCCCACCACCAAGGTTCATATAAGTATCCATATCCTCCTTCACCTAATCACACCAAAGAAGCAATATAAGAAGCAAAATTAGTTTAAACAAAAAGTAAATTCTTAAAGAGCAAGTAAATAGCTCAATGAATCATAACCTGCTCTGGCTCCGCTTACACCAGCCTTCTTAAGACCTTTTTTCTTGATGATGAAGCTCGAACCGATGAATATGCTCGAAGACACAGCTAAAATGACTCCATGTATATTATCTAATGACATTTCCTCCATCTTGGAGATATTTTATAGTTTACGTTTATACAAAATGAATAGGATTCCAAGTTTTTTAAATGATGTAAATTCCAGAATCTTTTTTTTGAAAAAGTTCCAGTCTCTGATAGCTTAATTATTGCCTCTACAAAGAAAAGAAAACAAGTGTTAGAGTAAATCCACCATAGAAAACTATGCAGATCATCAAATATAATCATAAGACTCATGTCTTCCAAAAACAGTTGATTTAACTTGAGCTATGTTGCTTCACCAATCATGGAACAAAAGATTCTGAAATTAAAAACCTTTGTGGCAGAAAAATCAATAACCAAACAGATGGCTCATGTAGAATATAGAGAGAGACACATACATTGAAGAAGGAAAGTGACAAATTTGATAATCCACTTTACAAAAAAAAAATCAAAAATGTCTCAAGAGATAGCAAAATTCTAGGATCTTACAATTTTTTCACAAAATGTTTCTGATTTTTCCTAAAAGATAAAACCAATGTGATAAAAAATATATATTTGAGAGTCTAACAAATAAGCTAAGAACACACAAACAAGGAACTGAATCAAAAAGTCATTATCACAATCCATGAATATAACACAAATCACAAATTATAATATTTGAATCTTTTCTAACCTTTTTAATCTCTTCCAGTTTTCTCACGTACACCAAAACAAAATCAAAAGAATTTGGAAGAGATTACTGAGACTGGAACGTAATAAACCACAAAAAAAATGTGAAAATTTTGTGCTCTTTTGATTGTGGTTGCTGGAACTGAATCTGAAAAAAACAGAGGAGAGACAGAGAGATGTGAAATATTACGTGTGAAATATTACGTAACGAAAAAATTGGGAAACTTAGAACAAACCACACACTCAATACAACTCAAAAACATAAAGAGTTACACATACACAACTTTTAAATATAGGCAAATTTTTGTTTCAACTTTATTGGTTCTTTTTTATAAAACTTTTTTTATTTGTAATTTTCAAAAAACAAAAATTTAATTTTATTCTCTATGGATTCTCTACTTAATAAAAAAGTCTATTATAAGTAACATGAATTCTTAATCAAAGTTCATTGAACTGGATAATTTTTTTATGGTAATCTAATTATAACGGTTTCATGCTATAAGTTGAGCGCGACGTTTATGATTAGTAATCTAAAATTATAGTTTTCTACAAAAGAAAAAGTTAGAACCAGTAAAATATGCGAATATTATACAAAACACTAATAAATAAAGTGGGTTGGTTAAATAAAAAAATTGTACTTTTAATTTTTAAATAAAAATTTAACATAAGCATTATTCTCTTCAATTATAAAAAGAAAAAATAACAAATAAATCAATTATTTTTAAAATAAAAATCATGGTGAAAAAAAGTAAAATAAAAATTATTTGAGAAAGAAATTAACATTTAAAAATTTACGTTCCCCCCCTCCCCGATTATTATATTTTCAAAAAATTGTAATTTTAGAAAGGAAATTAAATGTTATAAATATTGATATTAGCATTGCTTGCATACAATACAATGCGGGTCAATGACTAGTATTAAATAAAACTGCAGTTGTATATAGTATAAACTAAGAAAATGTTGGGAGTTTGAAAAGAAGATTGATATGATTTCAAACAAGTGTTGAGAATGTTCCTTGATTGATTTATTCTTACATAACAAAGTAGTGATGTTTTTATTTAAGTAGAAGAGCGAAAGATCTTCATGATGAACCAATCTTGTTTATATGAACTGAGAATATGGCCGATGGTGAGTCCACATAAGACACCAGGTACATACCCTATTGCAGCTGCAATCCAACTCAATACTTCTTTATCTTCTTCTTCATCTTGCTCTTCTTTTGTTGTTTCTTCTTCTTTTCCACCGCATGTTTCTTAGAGAGGAACACCGCATAGCCCAAGATTCCCGGCAAATGAAGAACTATCTTGGCTTTGAAACTGAGTGCTTTGTGGTATATGCCCTTCAAGTTTGTTGTAAGAGAAGTTCATCCACGCTAGAAACGTGAGTTTCTCGAGTTCTGGTGGGATTTCGCCGGATAATATGTTTTGAGATAGATCTAACGATTGGAGATTGCTCAAGTTTGATAGAGATTTTGGAATACGACCTGTGAAAGCGTTGTATGACATGTTGAGCACAATCAATTCCTTGAGTAAACCGATAGATTGAGGGATATCTCCTTCGAATTTGTTCTCCGAGACATCGATGGTTTTGTAGATTGTGAAACCACTCCCAACCAAATCCATGTTTGATCCTTTGTTCGTCAAACTCACTGACTTATGATAGTATCCGGAACCACGCCCTGCATACCTAATCAGTGAATTATCTACAATGTCGACAACCGATGACATTGTACTCCAACCCGTAAAGTAATCTGATGGCAATAATCCAGTAAATCTGGAGGAGGTGGTTAACACCCGGATCCGGTTAGGAGTTAACCGACCCGAGAATCGGTTAAGAGAGCCAATATGCGGACGGGCCACCAAGGCCCACCTAGAAATATTCGGCCCAAATCGAAAGAGAAAAGAGAAGGCCCATGGAATTCAAAGCTAAGAGAAATCAAAACGGAAGAATCAACATTAACGAGAGGAATAAATGCGCAATAACTCGGGAGTTACAAGAGCTAGAAGAGTATAAAGGAAGAAGGAGGAGCTTGAAGAAGCGGACCGAGTTTTCTTTCTAGAAATCAAGCTTGAAACTTTTGTAGAATTACGATTACAATTCAATAAAATATCATCCTTTCTTTAGCATTACGACAAATCTTACACCCCGTATTCTGTGTGGATTCTAGAGCGGCACAAGTGGTACAGTGATTACCACCTCTGTTGGCCAAGCTCACTTACCTGGATTCGAACCCGGGGTAATGCCCTTTTCAGGAAACTACTAAGCCACTGCACCGATGACAAAAAAAAAAAAAACATATTTTCACATATTTTTGACTTAGTTACTCTCAGAACATGTGTACGTTCTACAAAGCTCGGCCACGACGGTTCCTTGGCCAGGTTCTCTGACT
>OVAN01005196.1:9791-24008 GCA_900406275.1 Anastatica hierochuntica | reverse complement strand
AGAAAACATGTTAGTAACTTTTGTTAAAGTCATAATCATTAATTATATCTTCACCCAAAAAAATCATTAGTTATACTAAATCAAACTACTAACATTTTGACGATAATTTATCCGCACATTGCGCGGAGAACCATCTAGTTTTAACTATAAAATAAAATGTGTTATCCAATAACATTACGTTTAATCCAACCATAACACTCATCATTAGATATGCTAATAAATACATCTTTCATACCTTATTGATGGATCATTTTGACGACATCATAACGAACATACTCGTCCAAGTTAGAGATTTCTTTGATAGCTTTTCATAAATTATTTTTCTTCTTCTATTTGGTGAGCTTCTTTTTGTTGTTTTGTTTCTCTTTCTTGTATCAAATTGAAGAGCTTTTCAGTAATTATTGTCAAAGAGTTCAGTTCTGAGCAATTTTCTTCCGCACTTTGTGTATGAATGGTTGGATCATCTACATTGAGAAACGTTCTTGAGAGAATTTCTGGTATTTTCAAATCTCGATTTCTTATTTTTGAGTCTACACATGCTTTTCCGTATAAGACGCAAATAGAGATTGTACTTACATGTGTTGGTTTACACAGCTTTCTACAAAAAATTTGCGAAACGGATTGTTTTCTCGAAGAAACGAATTCTTGTGAAGAAGAAGGAGGAGGAAAAAAAAGATCTCGAAGAAGTTAATAACAATGATGATGAAGTTTTTGCAACTTAAAATCAACTTAAAATCCACAAAGAGAACACGCTAACCAGTTGAGAACAACTATTGCAACAAATATCTGAAGAGATTTTATACGAAGATAGACGAGAAAAAACCGAAATGTTATTTACCTTTATATTTATTTCATATTTTATTATAATTAATAGTTGTTTGTTTGAAAACCATATCTTTTCAAAATTCACCAGTTTGATTTTGAAATCCATTTGTTTAGATTATGAAATTCATTAGTCTGATTTTGAAATCTTTAGATTTGTGAAGAAAAATCAAAATCCACTGAAATTTTTAAATCTATTAAAATCATAGAACCAATAACCTCCACTTAGCGTGTGTTTGATTTTTAGTTTCATGCAAAGAGCTATTAATTCTGATGACGTGTGTTTATGTTTTTGAGTATATAGCATTCATTTAATGTTCTATTTCCAAGATTAATAGATGTTTTTCTCTTTTATTAAAATCAAACAAGAACTGAAGTTTCCTTTCTATAAACAAGGTTGAAGTTTATTTTATAAGAGTCTGTTTATTTGTTTGTCCGTCCTCGACGTCCACGACATAAGTGTTCTTCTTATGTTTCGTTTTTCATCTTCATCATATGGGAGAATATCGAAAATACTTTTGTGGCAAGATGTGTATCGATCTTGCGACAACGGCTAAGAATCACTAAAGTCTCATTATAAAGTGAAGTTCTTGAAATCCATAATTTAACTATGGTCAACAGTATGTAATTAAATGAAATTTACAGAATAAACGTGGATGGAAATATCATGTAAGAATGTCAAAATATCATAGCATGTTATGCTCTGACTTACAAAAAGATAGTAAGAGAACAAGTTTTGATGAAATGATATGATTGATGTTAAATTCGTTTTTAATTGTTAAAACAAAAATTACAGCTCTTGGACCAACTCATGTATCGTCCACTATAAGAAGGAGATTAGTGGGGCAGTATCGTAATTACGTGGCTACAATGGTGGTATTTCAGTAAATGGCATCTGGGCCCAGATCTGCAATTTGTCGCGATGTCATTATCACCAAGATATGCGATTGCGACTTTCGTACAAAGTCTCGCTCACCAATATTTTTGTTGTTGTTTTTCACTTTACTTTTTTTTTTACCATAACTTACAAGAAGTGTTTAACATTTAGGTGCCTAATAACGATTCTACAAACTCGGAAAGTAGATACTCTTCTTTAACTCACGTCTAAAATTGTTTCTAGAAAAACTGAAGTCTAGATCGTCCAGACCGTTCATTATCAAAGAAGTTTGAGAAGTCTCTGCAGTCAAGCTAATGACTTTAAAAGAGCGCTGAGTGGAAGACAACCCATTAGGTAACAATACTTATATAATTTCGTTTTTAATTTTCTTTTAGCTTTGGTTTTCATTTTTAGGACTAACATACTAACTTTTGGCTTTAGTTTTCGTGAATTTTTCATGTAAAAAAAATGGAGTGATCGATCGATCGACCTGGGGGTGATCGATCGATCCGTGCCGAGATTAAGTGATTGATCGATCCTCTAGGGTGATCGATCGATCACCGGTTCGAGCGTACCAAGGTAAGTGTTTCCAGTTTATTTTGGTTTATTTTTATAAAATCAAACCGAAAAACACAAAAAAACTCAAACCCACGTTTTTGAAGATTAAATCACAAATTTTCTTCTCCTCTTTCTCTCTTGTTCATCTTTGGAGAAAATTTTCTCAAATCCATAACTTTTCTCAAAACTCAACCGTTTTTCGCAACCTTGGTGGCTATTCCCATCGGTTTTTTCCCTCTTTCCATTGCTCCAAACGGTTTTCGTTGTCGATAAGGTATGTTCCCGGAATTCGTAATTTTCAGTTCGTGTTCTTGAGACAAATCCGGGTTTTCGAAAAATCTTTGATTCATGGTGTTTCTTTGCTTAGCATAGGTCGATTATGGTATGTGGTGCATGAATATATGATTATTTCGTTGTGTTTGCCTTCGGTTTGAGAGATTTTGAGAATTTTAGGGATTGGAAATTTTAGAAATTGGGACTTTTTGCGAAACTCGATATTGATGTTTTCTTGCTAGCTAGGAGGTAAATTTGATAATGTTGAAGCATGAATGAATCAATTGTGTGATGAGTTTCTTTACAAATTGTGAAGAATTGTTGAAAATTTCGATTTTCGGTGACTTTTTGGTGATAAAGGGTGTTTTGATGTCTAGTTTGAAACTCGAATTGCTTGGAATGTTACTTTAATTTTAGTTTGATACTGGAATAATGATGGTTCATATTGTTTAATGTATTGACATCAATGAAATTGGTTTTAGAAGAACAAAGTGACATTTTTTGGTAACATACTAACTTCGATGTTGAGTGATGCTTTTGCAGGATGGCACGAACAAACCCTACTCGTAGAGCATGCCCTAGGAGGTCGACGAATGCTCCACCGCCACAACAACCACCTCCTCCACCACCATCTTCCTCTCGAGCCATGGTTATTCGGTCTCCGAACGCTCCACCACCTCCTCCTGCAAATGCGAGACAATGGGGGAATGCAGACAGGCTGAAGTTGGTACAACTGAAGAAGGCGTCTATGCCTTCAATCAAGCAGAGCTGCTATGAGACATTGGGGAAGCTCGGGCTGCTTCCGGACATGGGTCCGCTGTTCGCTAATATGGGTTTAGCCGATCTCTGGCGCCTTAGCGAGCCCACTTATCCTCACTTGTCTCGCGAGTTTCTTACCTCGGTGGAGGTTACTTATGCTGATGCGACAGAGCAGGCTGCGAGCACTGGAGTCCTTTCTTTCATTGTGGGGCGCAAATTCTACAGCTTAACTATCCCAGAGCTTTTTGCCTTGTTCGGGTTTAGCAATGGGGAACCGACAGCTTTATTTTGGCATGAGGACTTCTTTGCCTTTTGAGAGATCATTGGCTCAGGGCGCTTTGTTGCGCGTCATTCGAAGGAATCACGAATTCATAATCCGGTTCTGAGGTATGCTTGTAGATTGTTGGGACCTCATCTATTTGGTGTTACTGTTGTTGCAGGCGTGTCACAATGGGAGCTCATTTTGTTTTTCTTTGGAGTGAGGCATCTTTTGCCTCAAGATATTGGAGCCCACTACCCCGCTGTTTCTGAATTCAACATTGAAACCATTCTGGCATACCACCTCGCGAATTACAAGAACAACTGATTTGATGGCAAGGCGAATTTGATATGCGAGTTTTGGTGTTATAGCCCGCATCATGGATCATTGCGGTATTAATCTTGTTTCTTAGGATAGGGAGATTGACCGTTCGGGTCGGGATGTCCAGCGACTTGATCTCCACACTTTGGCCAACAAGGAGTTCATTTGCGGATTAATTCGTTTTATACCCGCAGAGGGACCATATGTCTACCGGTTTCAGAACCGAAGGAAGCAATACATTCATGTCCAGCTTCTGTAGCCAACTTTGTCAGCACTTCTAAGTTTTGAGGTTGTGGAGTTTCTTCTGCTAGACTATTTGTGTGCTCTACCTGCGTTTTTCCACCCGCCGCATGATTTCCGAGGTGATGATGATGGACCGCCACCTGCCCCTATTCCACCACCTACTAAGCCACCGCAGCATGTTGGTGCTGGTTTTGGCTCTTTCCCTGGAGTTCCTCCATTCTTCTCACAGGATGCTGGGACTTTTGAGGGACTCTCATATCCTTACGATCCGACTGCTTTCCTCTTACCTTCACTGCCACATCCTGTAGATGCATTTCAGGCTTATCAAATTGAGGCAGCGCAGACCAACAATGCGCTTCACAAGAGGATTTGGCAGAGTATTACTGAGTTAGATTCTTACTTTTCGTGCTCCGCTGCAGCTAGAGACGTTCATGAGAACTTTGCTGAGAGTTCTACCTCCGCTGGGAGACGCAGGTGCAGAGGGAAGAGAGCACGAGGTGTTGATGTTGCTGGACCTTCGGGAGCAGGACACAGAGACACTCCATCTTCTTGATAGCAGTGTATTCTATCTCTTTTATCTTTTTCTTTTCTATTTTATTTTAGTGTTTTTATTTTGATCACTCTTCTCTTAACTATTTACACCAAGGACGGTGTGAAGTAAATCTGGAGGAGAGTGTTTTTGGTACTGATTTTTCTTTTTCTTTTGGTGTGTTCTAACTTTTGAGTCTTTTTCTTTGTTTTATTGAGTCAAAAATTTGTAGGAGATTAATATGGAAATTGATGATGAATGTTGAACTATTGTCTTGTTTTCTTTTGTAATTTCTGAAATGACTATTTTGTTGCAGAGGATGTTAGTACAATCAAGTCAGTGAACCCTTTGGCTGAACTCCTTATCTGAAAGTCTCAGCCAGTAGATTCAATTAGATCTGACATTAACTCTATTTATTTGGATTATTTAATTGAACTTAATTTTTCTCATTAGATCTGACATTCTTGAATGGCCAAACTCATCTTCAGTTTAGTACCACACCCTTACCTTTCCTTCTTTCTAACTCCTTTCATTTTTTTACTTTTCATCTTTGTGCACACATGTGAAAAAAAATGGAGAGAATAGGATTGGCACAGTGCTCTGCTGCTTAAGATTGGTTAGTGGAATGATAGGTGGTTAAACATTTCTTTGTCGTATGGGTTCTGCATGGGTTTAAAAGAAAATATGCATTAGTAGAATAATGTGGTGGTTGTTTCATGATTCTTTGGCTGTTTTTAACGTTAATTGGAGACTTGTACTAAAAGAATTGGCCCTACCCTGAACGTGCACGAAAAAAAAACGAAAAATTGCACGAAAATGGAGTCAGAAATTATTTATAGTCTCAGTAGTTCTCTTTTCTAGGAATTCAATCAGAGTTGATAAATTAGTGGTTTTGGGGTTTATATCAGTATGCTTGGGTAGTAGAGGAACTGTGGTTATCAATAGATCCATCTCTCCTGCGATTTTGCATAATGTCTTGCATCCATTTCACTTCTGAAAACCTTAAACACCTAAACTCCACCGCTAAAATCATCCCTCCCTATATCGAGCCATTTCCTGACATTGATATCTGATGATAAACTCATGTCATGTTTAATGAATGTTAGAGAGTTAACCGATGAGACGTTGAGTTTGCGGATCTGGGATTTAGAGTATGGATAGGCTTGGGAAGTTATTGTGGGGAACTAGGGGAGAACGTCTAATGTTTCTGTTGACTTATGTGGTCAGATGAAATGTTTTTGCAGGGCAAGGTTCGCTGAGATTTCTAGAGACTCCGTGTTTTCAAACCTTTTCACCAACTTGGATTTTGTTAGTCTTTACTTGAGGACAAGCAAATGTTCAAGTCTGAGGGAATTGATATATTCGTGTTTTTACTAACATCTTTAGTTGTTTTCAAACATTTTCTAGGCTTTTCAGAGTCTTTTCTCTTCTGTTTCAGGTGTTTTAGGTGTTGGGACACATTCAAAGGAAATATGATGATTCTGGAGGGTTTCAGAAGGCTGTTGATGAAGAAACGAAGAATTTGGAGCTGAGGAAGTAATGATCGATCGATCACTTCAGGTGGATCGATCGATCCTCACCGGTTCAACAAGTGATCGATCGATCCACCATGGTGATCGATCGATCACCCTCCTGACGAAAAAATAATTACTTTTTTCTTTTCTGATTTCCTAATTTCGAGGGAGAAAATCCTGAAAACACAAAAAGAGAACCTTAAGACGTTTTTTAGGTTTTGTACTTTCTTTTACATAGACTTCAGAGATTTTATTTTATGTTGTAAGCTTTGGGAGACGAATCTCATCACCTTAACCTCTTAGAGAAGTTTTTTTGAACCCTCTTTAATTTCGTTTATATCTTTCAATAAAACCATGTCTCTCGCTTCCATGATCATGTCTGAGTAATTTCACTGTTAAGTTTTAGGGATTTCAATGGTTTTCATGATTTGATGATTTAGGATTTTAGACAAGAGAAAACTATCTTTAGAATTCTTCATCTAAGTGAATCTTAATGCCTGAACTTGATTGATCACCTAGTTCATGATTTTAGGTTGATGAATTCAATGGGAATCTATATATATTATATGAGAAGTCGCTCGGTGACATGTCGTGCTCACAGAATTTGCGGGTGACGTGGCGTAATTCTGGAACTCGTCGGTTTTGTATTTTTTATTCAGAAAAAGGGTTTTACCTTATGTGTCACGTTCTCATTGGCTATCTTTTATTTTACGCTTAGAAAAATTGTCTGTATTTTACGAAAGACGATACTAACCCTACTGGAAATTATGAGATTTATCTTAAACGAATAAAAAAAATTCCTCGTGTTTATCTTTATAACAAATATTTGTTTTGTCGTGATTATTACACATCCTATTAATGTTGATGTGTAATATCAATGAAGTTTGATTATTTAATTAAAACATCCAATGAAGTTTGATTATAAATTATAAAAAGCAAACTTATTTTTAACGCCATCTACCTTGACATACTTTGAAAAATGAAGGTATACCTTTGATTTTTTTAAATAAGAAAACAAATTATGGACGGAGATCATACCATAATTCGTTGTCTTTATAGGGTAAAAATTACCTCAAATGGTTTATTTTTGGTTTTCAATTATTGTACTTCTAAAAAAACCTAATTTTCCATTTTGTGCGACACATTTAGTGAACGAGGGTTTACATATAAAAGAAGTCGGTTTGTGGTTTTTAAAAATAATTTAGTGAAAATTCGTTGTGCCCGTGCATCCGCACGGGCCACCATCTAGTTGGTTTTGAAACCTGATAAACACTTAGATGAGCAAAATATAAAAAGGGGAAAAAGATAAGTGTCATTAATGAGACAAACTCAGTGTTGTAATAGTTATTTCTATTTCCGATAACGATGATAATTTTGAGGAGCTTTATTTTTTGCTGAAAATAACTTTTGTTGGATTATATAACATGAGCCATTAAAGAAAAAGTCCAAAACTTTTCTTCTTCAAAGTTAGAGAGAGATAAAATAGAGTAAAAGGAAGTTCAGAGCAAGACTGATATAGACGGAGATAGAGAGAGAAACGTATCCGTGGAAAATCTAAAAAATTCGATTCAGTTTTTTACTTTTAAAAGCAATAAATCTCATTACATTTTTACAAAATAAAATATATATATAAAAAAAAGGAGAAGAAGAGCTCGAAATGGAATACATACGAATCTGTTGAGTGACGAGAAGAGATTTAGCCATTTAGGTTTTTGATAATGCAATGTTCAATCCTCTCACAACTCATTACAGGTAATGAATATCATTTTTTTTTCTCCATGTGCAATTCTCGAAAGTTTCGGTCTTTTTAATTTTTATGTTTCATGCTTAGTTGTTCTTCTTCTTGTGGTGTGTTCTCTGTTTCTTTATTTCGTCAAAGCATCTTTCTTAAAACCAATTTTTTTAAAAATATATAATTTTGGGTTTGGATTTGAGACAGTGAACATAGGCTGTGTTCTTGTTCCGAGAAGAAACAACAATAAACATTCACGCCTGTAAAGAGCTTATGATTAAGTGTTTTGTTTAATAATTTTTTTCTGACATCAATTAGTGAAATAATTAAACATTTTTTATTACTTGTTTCTCTGTTGAGACTTTCGGGAAACTGAGCAAAGTTTCTTCTTTTGAGAGCCATGCGTTGAGATAATTTTTGGTTCTTGAATTTGCAAAATCGTGTCTTTTTGCGTGTAACAGGTTACTACTAGGGTTTCCTTTTTCTTTGAAACTAATTGAAAATCACGCATAACAATGTTTATGGTAATTTCTAATCATACAACAGCCTCTACGCATGCTTGATGCTTTCACAAGTGTCACCACTAATATTCGTTTCCTCCATTGTTGTAGCTCAGATATGAACTGGGCACTCAACAATCATCATCAACAACTAGAAAACCCAGAAGAAGGAGAAGGAGAAGAGCCGCGAATAAACGAAATTTCTGAATCACAAGAAAATTTGAAAAGCAGCGATTTTTATCAGCTGGGTGGTGTTCTGAATTCGACAGAAAAGCCCAGAAAAATCGATTTTTCGCGTTCGGGGTTAATGGGTTTTGCGAAGATGCAGCAGCAAATTAAGCAGCATTCAGTGGCTGTGAAGATGAACAAAGATGAAATGGGTAATAATAATAATAAAAAGAGGTCAACTTTCATACAAGCATATCGAGCATTGTTACCAAAAGCTTTGGTTCTGTGGATCATCGTTGTTGGGTTTATAAGCAGTGGGATTTATCAGTGGATGGATGATGCAAATAAGATTAGGAGAGAAGAGGTTTTGGTGAGCATGTGTGATCAAAGAGCCAGAATGTTGCAGGATCAGTTTAATGTTAGCGTTAATCATGTTCATGCTTTGGCCATCCTCGTCTCCACTTTTCATTACCACAAGAATCCTTCTGCAATTGATCAGGTCATCTTCCGCTTTGCTAGATTTCAAATAAACTATAGAATTGACTTTTTCACAAACCATAGATTTTGAAATGCTTTCCTCTATTATTTTTGGCTATAGAGATCTTTGCTTTGATTTGGATGAGTTCATAAATCTTTACTCTTTATTTGCAGGAGACGTTTGCGGAATACACAGCAAGAACTGCGTTTGAGAGACCGTTGCTAAGTGGAGTGGCTTATGCTGAAAAAGTTGTTAATTCTGAGAGGGAGACGTTTGAGCGGCAGCACAATTGGGTTATAAAGACAATGGACAAAGGAGAGCCTTCACCGGTTAGGGACGAGTATGCTCCCGTCATATTCTCTCAAGAGAGTGTCTCTTACCTTGAGTCGCTTGATATGATGTCAGGCGAGGTAACATAATCATTATCTGACACTTCTGGTTTCAATACCCCGGTTCTCTAGCTTCTGAAATTTTGCTTCTTTTGCAGGAGGATCGTGAGAACATTTTGCGGGCAAGAGAATCTGGAAAAGCTGTCTTGACAAGCCCTTTTAGGCTGTTAGGTTCTCATCATCTTGGAGTTGTCCTGACTTTCCCTGTCTATAAATCTTCTCTTCCTGAAAACCCGACTGTCCAAGAGCGCATTGCAGCCACTGCAGGGTAAACTTTTTCAATCCCTGTTCGAGTAAACAAACAAAGTTTTCAAGATGGGTTTTATGTGTGTGACCATGTACAGAAATGAGCTTTTCGCGATCGCCTTATGTGCGTGATCATGTAATGACTTGATGTTTGTATTTGAAATACAGGTACCTTGGTGGCGCTTTTGACGTGGAGTCTCTTGTCGAGAATTTACTCAGCCAGCTTGCCGGTAACCAAGCAATAGTAGTGCACGTGTATGATATCACCAATGCATCAGATCCACTTGTCATGTATGGAAATCAAGACGAAGAAGGCGACACATCTCTCTCTCATGAGAGCACGCTCGATTTCGGAGATCCTTTCAGGAAACACAAGATGATTTGCAGGTAACAACTGCACATAATATATCTGAAGCTGGGATATTTTCTGAGATCTTGATTTGAGTTTTTGTTCAAATAAATTCGAGTGCAGGTACCACCAAAAGGCACCAATACCCTTGAATGTGCTCACGACCGTGCCATTGTTCTTTGCGATTGGTTTCTTGGTGGGTTATATACTGTATGGTGCAGCTATGCACATTGTAAAGGTCGAAGATGATTTCCAAGAAATGCAAGAGCTGAAAGTCCTAGCAGAAGCTGCAGATGTCGCTAAATCGCAGTTTCTTGCCACCGTGTCTCACGAAATCAGGACACCAATGAATGGCATTCTTGGTATTATATCTTTATAAAACATTCAGTAGCTTTTGCCTCAATCTTTGGTTTGTTAATCCGCCTCACTGTTTTCCTTTTTACTCTCTAGGAATGCTTGCTATGCTTCTTGATACAGAACTTAGCTCGACGCAGAGAGATTATGCTCAAACCGCTCAAGTTTGTGGTAAAGCATTGATTGCATTGATAAATGAGGTTCTTGATCGTGCCAAAATCGAGGCTGGCAAGCTGGAATTGGAATCTGTACCTTTCGATATCCGTTCAATATTAGATGATGTCCTTTCTCTTTTCTCTGAGGAGTCGAGGAACAAAGGCATCGAGGTACGTTTTGATCTAAAGGAATAAAGGTAAATCCGTTTTGTTTTGTTGCTACTGATTTCTTGATTTCAAATTTGGCAGCTTGCGGTTTTCGTTTCCGACAAAGTTCCAGAGATACTCAAAGGAGATTCAGGGAGATTCAGACAGATAATCATAAATCTTGTCGGAAATTCGGTTAAAGTTAGTTCTTTTTTTTCCGCGTTTTTGTGTCCCCATGGAACCCTGAATTCTTTTTTAATCAAGATGTTTTCATTTTGATAGTTCACGGAGAAAGGACATATCTTTGTCAAAGTCCATCTGGCAGAACAATCAAAAGATGGAGCTGAACCCAAAGCCTCATTGAACGGAGAATTGTCTGAAGAAAAGATTGCTGCCTCCAAACTGTCGAGTTACAACACGTTGAGCGGTTATGAAGCCGCTGATGGTCGGAACAGCTGGGATTCGTTTAAGCATTTGGTCTCTGAGGAGGAATTCTTATCGGAGTCTGACATTTCTGGCAATGTTAGGCTTATGGTTTCGATTGAAGACACGGGTATTGGTATCCCTTTAACCGCACAAGGGCGGGTTTTTATGCCGTTTATGCAAGCAGATAGCTCGACTTCAAGAAACTATGGAGGTACTGGGATTGGTTTGAGTATAAGCAAGTGTCTTGTTGAGCTTATGCGTGGTCAGATAAATTTCATAAGCCGGCCCCACGTTGGAAGCACGTTTTGGTTCACTGCTGTTTTTGAGAAATGCGACAAATGCAGTGCAATTAACCATTTAAAGAAGCCTAATGTGGAGAATCTGCCGTCTACTTTTAGAGGAATGAGAGCTGTTGTTGTTGATGCTAAGCCCGTTCGAGCTGCTGTGACCAGTTACCATATGAAAAGACTCGGAATCAATGTTGATGTCATGACAAGTCTCAAAACCGTGCTTGCCTCTATCGGAAGAAACAGTTTGCTCCCATCCGGGTAAGTTTTCAGTCTCTCTGTTCCTTCATTTGTTTTAGTTCCGTTGGTACTCATCGGTTTTAGCCATATCTCTGGTATAGGCTCACCTCCTAGAAGTAACTAAGAGTTTCCGCCTTTTGCAGAACAACAAATCCGCAATTGGATATGATCCTAGTAGAGAAAGATTCATGGATTTCAAATGAAGACATTGACTCAGAGATACGTCTGTTAAATTCAAGAAGCAACGGAGACGTTCATCACAAGTCTCCAAAGCTCGCTCTTTTTGCAACAAACATCACAAATGCTGAATTCGACAGAGCAAAATCCGCAGGATTTGCAGATACGGTAATAATGAAACCGTTAAGAGCAAGCATGATCGGCGCATGTTTACAACAAGTTCTGGAGCTAAGAAAAACGAGACAGCAACATCCCGGAGGTTCATCACCCGCAACGCTCAAAAGCTTGCTTACAGGGAAGAAAATCCTTGTGGTGGATGACAATATGGTAAACCGGAGAGTAGCAGCAGGAGCTCTCAAGAAATTTGGCGCAGAAGTGGTTTGTGCAGAGAGTGGACAAGTTGCATTGGGTTTGCTTCAGATTCCACACAACTTTGATGCTTGTTTCATGGATATTCAAATGCCGCAGATGGACGGGTAAAAACCAAACTCACTAACCATATTTTGCATTCCGGGAATGATTCGGTTTACAATAGGAACTGTTGTTTTCTTGCCCCTTTAGATTTGAAGCGACTCGTCAGATAAGGATGATGGAGAAGGAAGCAAAGGAGACGACAAAAATGGAATGGCATTTGCCGATATTAGCGATGACAGCGGATGTAATTCATGCAACCTACGAGGAATGTCTGAAAAGTGGAATGGACGGTTATGTCTCAAAACCTTTTGAAGAAGAGAATCTCTACAAATCCGTTGCCAAATCATTCAAACCTAACCCAATCTCAGATTCATCATCATAAAGCTCCGAAGAAGAAGAAACAAATGTTTAAAGAAGTCTCTTTTGATCATGGGACTGCTGATTTGGGATAAAAATATGCATTGTACATATTAGGTTTTACAGATGAGAGATTTTGAGAGTTTGCTGTTGACTAAGTCTGTTGTTAAACCACGACGGCTTTTCGCAGTTCGTTGTTGATGATCTTTAGTCGAATCAAGAAATCTGGGGTGATTGAAGCTACAATCTCCAACATTTTAAGTACAGATCAAACCTCTGAGCTTAAAGCAGGTTTCTTTGATTTGGTTCTAGTTTATTCATGGAGGGATCAACTTTTTTTTTTTTTTTTTTCTGTCAGAGACAAAAATAGCAAATCAAAAAGATTAAAAAGTTATTGTGTCATACTAAAAATAATTTTTTCAACTACAATCAAAATCGAAAAATACACAATTTGGTTCAGATTTTATATTTCTTGAATTTAATCAGCCGAAAGAGTGGGCGTTCGGGTTCGGTTAAGATTCATTCGAGTTTTGAATTTTCGGAGTCGTAGATTTATGCCCTGTTCTGGTTTTTATACAAAAAATTTGATTCTAATTCGTGTTCGGTTCAGATTTTTGTAGGTACAGTTCAAGTTCAAATTATCTAAAATTTTTAAAATTCCAAATTTACCAAAAAAATTTCAAAAGTTCTAAAATAAAATTTGCATAAATCATATAAATAAGAATAGTGTATGACTAAATACGTAATATAAACATGAAATTGAGTATTTCAGTTACTAACTCAAGTTTTTGGGGTACTTATTTTAGGTATTTACTCGGATTTTCAAGTATCTTTGGATACTTATTTGGATTGGGATTCATGTTCGCTTCAAACTTTTTTCGGGTTTCCGTGTGTTTCGGATACTCATTCGAATTCGGGTTTGGTTCGGGTAATACACGCCGATATACCGTGAAACAAAATCCGTTTAAGTATTTGTATCAGATTCGCTTTAGTTCGATACCGTTTTTCGGTTAGGTTCGTGTTCGAGGTGGGAGAGCTGTGACGTGACTTAGTTTGAAATGTGATGCGGTTTATGGGTCGGAGAATCTCGTTAAAGGTAAAGCGTAGATCGAGCTTATTAGCTTTTGTTTATCTCATGAATCAAAGTGTGTGATAAGTTTACAAGGAAACGTAAAGTCTTTCTCTCTCTAAACTTGCCTCTCTTACTCTCCTTGGAAAAGTCTCCTTTTGCATCAAATGATGATTTCCTATTTATAGACCGGTGTCTCTTCCGGGTTCACTCTTGTCGACGTCGTTTTCGGGTCACGGAGTCAACCTTCGGTGTGGTCTGGGTCGGCAGGATTCGCGCTGCGAACCAGTCTGCTCGTCCGTATTGTCGGCTGTCAGATAGCCCGTACCTTTCTCGAGGCTCTCGGCGGGTCTTCAGGCTTTAATCGACGTGAGTCAGGTGATGACCTCATTCATCCGTGCTTTCATGTCGCTTCCATGCCCTGCGACATCTCCCATGCTTCATTAAATGCGGAGCCGTACAGTGACGTCATCTTCAGCGGGGTAGGCTTCGTTCGCCTTGGGCCGCAGTGTCGAGGTCGATACGCCAGGCCTGATACATTCGACCTGGGCCTCGAGCCCGTAGTCTTCCAGAG
>OVAN01005195.1:0-24010 GCA_900406275.1 Anastatica hierochuntica | reverse complement strand
TCAAAAAATTATAAAGTGATAAAATTTAGAAAAATTTATAGAAATTTATAACCAATTTATATAAACTATAAAAAT
The DNA here is from genome assembly GCA_900406275.1 of Anastatica hierochuntica. Classification (NCBI taxonomy): domain Eukaryota; kingdom Viridiplantae; phylum Streptophyta; class Magnoliopsida; order Brassicales; family Brassicaceae; genus Anastatica; species Anastatica hierochuntica. The sequence goes on along the minus strand of OVAN01005195.1, from coordinate 23,935 downwards.
TTAATTTTAGTCATCTAATTTTTTTTTAAATACTCTAACGGATTTTATTTCATGGTATTTTGGGTATTGAATATTATCCGAACTGAAACCGTATCCGAGGGAATCTGAAAGTTCAAAATCTCAAATCTAAACTAAACTCAGAATTCGATATAACTGAAAATTCTAAAAATTTTGAACCTGAACCTGAATCTCGAAATAACCGAAAGTTATAAACCTGATACTCGAAAAATCTAAACATGATTAATAATATCTAAAATTATTTAAAAACACTCGCGCGATTGCGCGGGTCAAAACTCTTGTATATATATTCAAAACTTTAACATCAACAATAACACTCAATTGTTATTGTACTATGAGCATAGGAAAGGCTTGTTACAAAATATGTTTTATTTTTTATTTCTTTGTTGAAAAATTTTTAATACTTTTTTCTCCAAAGTAAACTTAATTCTAGTCAAAGTTATTTTGTAAGTAACATATATACAAACTTTCAATAAAATGCTTTTTAATCTCTTGAGGATAAAGCGTAAGGTTCATTAAATAAAATATAAAAGATTTCAAATATTTCTGAATAGATTATGGGACGATACAAATGAGTTTTTAATTAAATTAATTTATTTATCATGTTCTCAAAATAACGAATCTTCAATTTTATTTTGTTTTATTACATAGTCTTAGTTATTATCCATTCTACCATCTTGATTTAAAAAATTGATCTTCGAAATTTTGAACTCCATATTTTTCTTTATTTGTTATCGTATTGAAAATCAACTTTGTATAACTTCTCCATAACCATCATATATAAGTATATTTTCGAAAGAGAAAAATTGGAAATCTACCTTCTTTGTTGTTTTATATTTGAAAAATGGAGACTTACAAAAATACACCTTTGTATTGTCTGTTTTTCAAAAATACCCCTGCTTGAAAATATTTTATTTTCACATCTCCCTTTTTAATGAAAAAGACCATTATAGCCTTAAACTAAAAGAAACCCTAAACGTTAAACCCTAAACCCTAAACCATAATTCCTAAACTTTAAACCCTAATAGCTAAACCCTAAACCCTAATCACTAAACCTTAAACCCTAAACCCTAAACCCTAATATTTGAGGTGTATATTTGAGAACCATTAAAAGACAGGTGTAAATGTAAAATTTCTTTTCCTTTTAAGTGTATTTCTGTAAATTAATCTTTGAAAAATACCCCTCTTTTTAATTCTTTTAAAAACTACATTTTTCCTATATGAATTTACTAAAACACCTTTAACAATAATGAATAATAACTTTAAAATCTAACATACTTCGGAAAAAATTATTATATTTCTTATTCCAAATTTATTTTCCATAAAATCATAAATAACTTGTAAGCATTATCTAGTATTCAGATTTTGATGAAATAAAATAATAAGATTATCTGCAAACATTACCGGATGATATTTTTTATATTTCCAATAATAAATCTTTTAGATGCAAGTTAAAATATATTAGCGAAAACTTTTTTGATTTAGTTTTGATTTGACCAGTATTGAACCAATTAGCCACTATACTCTTATGTCAAAGAAGTGGCAGAAAAATTATTGCGTTGCAAAGAACCTGAGGCCAAAAAGACTTGAGCGTTTTTGAAGTATTAAAATTGAATTCTACTTACACCTCTACTATTATTGCTTAACCTACAACTGATTTTGAAAAAGAAAAATTGACTGCTCATGTAACATTGTTAACTAAGCTATATGCACCATCAAGTGCATTTTGAAACAAAAATAATTTTGTGATCGTTGCAGTCAAACTATCTTAACTATGTTATACATATTTCACACCTGTGCTCATTTGTTTCTACAGGGCAATCTATCTCAAAGAGTCTCTCTTACTAGCGGTCATTCTCTCCGTTCATTCATTCCCTCATTTTCTCCCTCCGATCGTTAGTTCTTCATGATGTAACACGTATTTCACACCATATTTTTTAACTAGAGACGCACACAATTCTCAGTTATTTCTGCTTATTATAAGCATGAAAATCTCTGAGTAACTCGTCACATCATTTTCTTTGAGGCTTTGGAAACCAAAACATTTCATATGATGCGAAAGGGGGATGGAGTATTGACACATAATACAGGACCCCTTAGGTTTGCAATCAACAAATCACATATATTAATATTTAAGCTTGATCATAGAGCTTTAATGGTCAACGTGCCAATAAATACAATTCTTCTATAAACCGTACAACGTGAACCATCTCTATGCAACTCTTAACGTTTAAATTATGGAATGAATTAACAATGCAAGTAACGCTATATCAACTTGGAGAGTCTTGAACATAGTGAGATAACATATAGTTCAACAAGCTAATGATATTAATATTAATAATTTATTGATATTTGAGTTTTAATTTATTAAAAGATGTATTTGTAACTAAAAGAAGTTCAAAAGAGTTTTATAACACATAAAAAGAGTTACTTTAAAACAAAACAAGAAAACGGGTGTATTTTTCAAATTTTAAAACGTATAAAAGGTATTTTTCAAATAATCCCTTTTCGAAATGTCTGAAAAATCAAATACAATTTTGCAAACTTGGAAAAAATATCAAAGTTGTGAAGCGTCCATCTTACAAAAATAGCAAGTGTTTGCCTCTAATATATTTCAACTACAAGATTTTTGAAAAAGTTCAAGACACAGATTTGTAAAAAAGGAGACTTACAAAAATACACTTTTGTATTCTCTGTTTTTCAAAAATACCCCTGCTAGAAAAAATTTTATTTTTACACCTCCCTTTTTAATGAAAAACACCATTATATCCCTAGACTAAAAGAAACCCTAAACGTTAAACCCTAAACCCTAAACCATAATTCCTAAACTTTAAACCCTAATAGCTAAACCCTAAACCCTAATCACTAAATCTTAAACCCTAAACCCTAATATTTGAGGTGTATATTTGAGAACCATTAAAAGACAGGTGTAAATGTAAAATTTCTTTTCCTTTTAAGTGTATTTCTGTAAATTAATCTTATAAAAATACGTAACAAAGGATCTCTGGAGGGGCAATTGAGAAAAAGCGAAACGGTGCGTTTGGAGCTAGGGCGACTTTTAGGGTGATTTGCGATCTGTTTACTCCTTGCCGTCTCCACCGTCGGAGGCTATGGCGGCGTCGATATCTGGGCAGTTGGATCCTGGGAAAGAGGTGGTGGCTTCTCCCCCGGTTCATTCGTGGGCGGAGGTTGCGAAATCGGGTGTTGGTGGATTGAGGAGGCGTGAGTTGTCTATCACGGGATCGGGTGATTCGGCGGTCGTGGAGGTCCCGGAAGATGTTCTGGCTGACGACAATCAATTGTGGAAGAGTTTTCTTGTTGGTAGGTTTCTTGAATCAGCCCCGCATATAGCGAAGATTCACATGATTGTGAATAAGATCTGGCGGTTGGGGGAGAAGAGCTCTCGAATTGATGTCCATGTCGTGGATGATACGACGGTGAGATTTCGCATTCCTGACCAGGCAGAGCGAGCTCGTCTTCTTCGGCGAGGTTTCTGGAATATAGCTGGAGTGCTGATGGTTCTATCGGAATGGTCACCGGCGTTGGTTGATGCGCCGCCTGTTCTGACTTCAATTCCTTTATGGGTTGATCTCAAGAACGTTCCTCCGCGACTCTATTCTGAGAAGGGTTTGGAGTTTGTTGCCAGTTTCGTGGGAGATCCGCGTAAGCTGCATCCTTCTACTTTGGCGTGTACGAATTTAGAAGTTGCTCGTGTTTTGGTTGTGGCAGACTTGACTAAGGAATTGCCTTCCCAGTTTCAGCTCGCTTCAAAGGATGGGTTATCAGCTCTGGTTCGGGCCTCATATCCGTGGCTCCCTCCTAGATGCTCCAAGTGTTCTAAGTGGGGTCACCTGATGGCGAAGTGTAGTAGTGGTGTATCGGAGCCTGTTAGTTTGCTGAGGAGAGAAGATGTGCCTGTGGATAATGTTCTCACTAAGGTAGTATTGGCGGTTCAAGACAAGCAGCAGGTTACTTCTGGTGCTGTGTCTGTTGTTTCAGGGCTCAAGGGTGAGACATCAGGGTGTGATCCACTGGTTGTATCAGAGGGTACATCAGCCATGGAGTTGCCAGTTGCAGAGCATCTGGAAGGGGTGGAGAGGGTGCATGATGATGTAGGGGCTGAGGAGCCTTCTACGGCGAAAATTTGGACTGATGTTTCACCAGGAAAGTCCAGTAGCCCGAGCCCCGGAGCGCAGGAGGTAGGCTTGGTAGTCTCTCCTTCTCGGTTTGCTATTTTGGAAGGCTTGGAGGAGGGTGAGGTAGGGGATTTTTCGGAGTCTGAGCAGCACCAGCTATTGAAGAGCCACAATCTGAGCAGGTTGCTGGTGAGCTGAGAGCAGTGTCTCCGGGTGCATCTCAACCGGGGAATATTACCTTAGCGCGGGGAGGTCAGGTGGATGTACAATTTGCCGCCCTTGCAGGTGGGGGGATTGAGCAGCCATTACGTCAGGTGTTACCCCGCTCCACTAGGGGGGTCAACAGGTATCTTGCTGAGTTCGAGACTGTGGGGGGGGGGGGACTGTTGGGTCCACTCATAAGAAAGGTACTCGTAAGAAAAATTGAGTATGCAGTTGTTTGCCTGGAATATTCGTGGTTTCAATCAAGTAAATAAGCACAGAGTTCTGCGTCAGTGGCTGGCTTCTTCTACAGTGAGTTTGGGGTGTTTGTTGGAGACGCGAGTCAAAGAGAACAATGCCTCTCATATAATGGCTACTCAGTTTGCGGATTGGTCCTTTATTACTAATTATAGTTCTCATCGGCTAGGGCGTATTTGGGTGATGTGGAAGGATGATCTTGTGGTCACACCTATGTTCACATCGGCTCAAATGGTTACCTGTGCAGTTACAGATCCTGTGAGGGGAATGGATTATTTATGCTCGTTTGTTTATGCGTTTAATTTTGCGGAGGAACGTCAAGAGTTGTGGGCTGACTTGCGGCATCACCACTCCTTGCCTATCTTTCGACATAAGCCCTGGATAATCTTAGGAGACTTTAATGAGACACTCCGTATGGAGGAGCATTTGGGTTTTCGTATGACATCTGCGGGTATGAGGGATTTTCAGGATGTGGTTTCTGCTTGCTCAGTATCTGATCTTGCTTATAGGGGTACTAAGTTTACATGGTGGAATCATTAGGAGGATATGTCTATTAGCAAGAAATTGGATCGGGCTTTAATAAATGATGTTTGGCTCTCTGTTTTTCCTGCCTCTTATGCTCTGTTTGATGCAGGAGGTATCTCAGATCATGCCCGTTGTTTGGTTACGCTACTTGATGACGCTGCTGTTGCCCGTCGACCTTTCAAGTTCTTTAACTTGTTGGGTCAGTTGGAGTCTTTTTTGCCTACCACAGCTGCTGCTTGGGATGCTGCGGGACCGATTTTTTGTTCCCGTACAGCTCTGTACAGGCTGTCTAAGAAACTTAAGCAGCTCAAGTTTCCTATTCGTAAGCTGAACAGGGAAAAAGTTGGGCATTTGCCATCGCGGGTTAAGGATGCTTATGATGATTTATGTGCAAAACAGTTGTTGGCCTTGTCTACCCCATCGGCTGATACTTTCCAGGCTGAGAAGTTAGCTTCGGCAAGATGGCAGTTTGTGGCTCAGCTCGAGGAGTCCTTTTTTAAGCAGAAATCTCGGATCCATTGGTTGCAGGTTGGTGATCATAATACCAAATACTTTCACAGAGTTGCGGAATCTCGTCGCTCTGGGAACGCTATCAAAGTGGTTAAGTCCCGGGAAGGAACACTCATTACCGATCAGGAGGGTATAAAGGCAGAGGCGGAGGGCTGGTTTCGTACCTTTTTACAAGCTGATCCTGTTGGCTATGAGGGTATCACCATTGAGGGGCTGTGTGCTCTGGTACATTTAATGATGCAAAAAGAAATCATATTCTGTATGACAATTTACAGAGTATAGATCAAACAGCAGAAAGTTAAAGTACACAATTAGGAATTAAAAATGACTAGGGCATAAGGTTTTGGTCTGGAACACAGCCACTAAGGTAGATCCTCTCCACTTTCGAGGCTCGGGATTATGTGCTTAGTATCAAAAGAACTAGACTTTCGTATGACATTAAACTAATAAACATGCATTAAAACAATCAAGAATGATTGTTCACAATTCTAAGTCAATCCAATTTTGTTGCCTACTTAGAAAGGCTCACCAAAATCTAGTTCCAGCAGCATGTCAAGCTTTTGAAATGTATACCACTATAGATATATTCACGTACCAGCTTTCGTAGGAGAATAGCGAATGAGCAAAGGTGATAATGTTATTGATAAATCTAATCGACTAGTAATCCTATTCAAGTAAACTCATTGACTCCTTGTAATCTATTATCTAACATGCAAACTAATAGACTAAAAACATGTAAACACAAAATCAATCATGGCAGCAAGCATTCATATCAAATCAAAGGAGAGAGGAGAAGATAAAACCGAGTTTATTGAAGAATATGGATGTATTGAAGATGAGATGGGATCTTTGAAGGCTTCAAAGGGCACGACCCCAAAGGGTATCATCCCTACCTCCTAAGACAATTATTAAACCCTAATATAAGCCAAATCTATGAAATTAAGAGGCGAAAAACATCTATATATAGTGCTTCTTCAATTAGGTCATAATTATGTAAAATCGGGTCTTAAGGTTTTATAATGTTTGGGCCTCATGTCCAAGGGTCTTGAGTTGAGTTATTAGAATTTAAAAGACTTGGAATAGATCCACTTGAGTCTATCAATGTCTGGTTCGAAACCTTAATGGTTTTTCTTTTGTCTTGGTCTTTCTACGCACCTTCATCTGCGAGACAGCTGGATCAATCTTCAGTAAAATTAGTATAACTCTTTTTCCACTGCTCCAAATGAGAATAAAACACTTGGAGATGAAAGCTAATTCAATTCTCTAGCTTGTCTCCAAATGGCGTCAAAATCTATTGATAGAAAGGCCTTCTTCTTGGAGTATACTTCTGATGTTCGGAAACTGTCCCGAAACTGGCTTTTGATCAAATTAACTCCATAAAGCTCCTAAATGCATTTTTTACCTGAAATGACTTAAAACACTACAAAAACAAGAAACTAGCTCTAATTGAATAAAGTTGTGTAAAACACTAAGAAAACCTATCAAAATCTATAGGGAAAGTGGTAAAACAATGATGTTATCATTTCCCTTCGACTTAGCTTCAATCTCGTTCTCGAGCTAAGAAAACGAAGAACAGAGAAGAGGTTTGAAAATTTGAAAACTTACCTTTACTTTCTGAACCAATTGGCAACTTAGAATGTCGTGATTCAGTTACATCAGGGAAAAGCCTTCGTCTTGGATGATACTTCTGATGCTCGGAAACTGTCCAGAAACTGGCTTTTGATCCAATTAGCTGCATAAACATCTAAAATGCATTGTTCGACCTGAAATGACTTGAAACACTAAAAATATAAGAAAAATACCTCTAATTGCATAAAGTTGTGTAAAAACACTTAGAAAACCTATCAAAATCCATAAGAAAGTGGTAAAATAATGATGTTATAAACTCCCCCAGATTTAGCTTCTACCTCATCCTCGCTCTAAGAAAACGAAGAAAAAAAAAATAGGTTTGAAAACTTGGAAACTTACCTTTACCTTCTGAATCGATTGTTGTGATCCACTAACATCAGAGTCGACATAAGATAGAATCTTCAGTAATCACAAGTCTAGCAACATCCCCGATTCAGCCACGATCAACTAGAGTGACCTAGGATCTCTATCACCAATCCCTAGAATCTACAGCATGCGGTCTCTTCGAGGGAGTATCGATCAAAGAACACATAGACTCAACTCAAACGAGATGCTAAACAATTTCAGCCCACAATCGATTCATTTCCTTTTCCTTATTCAGTTTTAAATGCTTTTTAGAGGCTGATTTCTCCCTACTTTTCTAGGGTATCATTTTATTTTTTTTATCAGTCTCTGAGAATCGAATTTCCCTACTTTTTTAGCATATCAATTTATTTTTTTTGTCGATCTCTTTATTCTTTTCTTTGTAAGCACATTGGATTTTATTTGTACCGAAATTCCCAATATGCATAAGCACTTCGTTGAAACTTTTTATTAAGGAAGAAATAGGGGAACCACAGACTTAATTTTCCAGGTCCGAAGAGGATTCTGATTCAATGTATACCTAGCCCCAAGAAGAGAAAATTAAGTTCATTTAAATGTTGAGTGGCTAAGGATTACCCGGATATCAAATGCTATGGTGTCTCGATTAGCTGATCCACCAGCGCTTTTCCAATCGGTAAAACTGCAGTCAATCACTGACACCTCGAGAGTTGGTAACATAAGAATAGAAAGCACAAAACCCTTACCTAAGCAACCTTACTCCTAAATAACTGAAAAGTCAAACAATAAGACTTTAAACAAACGTTATGTGGTAAGCAACCTACAAGTTTCATTTTTATTTTGACTTTTCTGCCTTTTTATATTTAGGATTAGCTAGAGGATACTCTATGTTTTTTGGGATTTTTCATGATATTCGATAATATTTTAAATGCTTACCAAAAAAATTTTCATAGGAAATAACTAGGAGAGTTGAAAATAAAAAAAATTGCATCTTGCAAACACAAAGAACAACAGTGCAAGTGCACAACAGACCATAGTAGTATAAAAGAGATCGAATCTACATAAACCAGTCAAACACTGTGATTTTTAGTTCGAATCAAGCTAAAAGAAACAATTTTTATTGTTTTTTTACGAACGCAATTGTAAATAAAATGCAGCAAATTAAAACAAAGTAAATCAATGAATTAAAAACGCTAAACATCATGATAATTCGATGGAATAACAATTAATGAACAGAAAATAAGACAAGGTAAGATCCATTATAGAACTCAAAACACTAAGTTAGACAAATCTTCTCCCAGAGTATTTAACCCCTATACAGAAATAATAAAGATTAAAATCACAAATCACTTTAACATCAATTCTAATTGGCTAAGGATATTTTGGTCATCTAAAAACTTATCAAGTTTTTAAACTAATTCCTATTGAATTTATCAACCTAAATTTATGAACTAGGTGATCAACAAATTTTAAGCAATACGATCCACTTGAATGACGAATTTAAAGTTAGTTTGTCCTTTTTTTAAGAAGCTATGAAACTACTCACAAATATTGGGAAATAGAAATTATAGATGAAAAGAACGACATACTAAATTAAAGAGGTTCAGAAAACTTCTCCAAAAAGTAAATATGAAGAGTTACGTCTCCCCCAATTGATTACAATGTAAAAGAGCCAAAAGAAAAACAAAAATAAAGTGTAAAAACCTAAAAAACATCCTAAAGGGGTTTTATACTGTTTTGAAATTTTTAGGGTCTAAAAGGGAAACAATACAAAAGGAATTTTCATATTCTTTTCATGAGCAATAGATGGATCGATCACCTTCTTTAGTATGATAGATCGATACGACTATAGCTTTTAGTGGGATCAATCGATCCCACTATGGATTTTACGAATTTCGTTCGAGTGATCACGAACTTCCTCGTAATCTTGTAAAATCTTCACATTTTTCCATGAGAGCACTCTAACACATAAAATACCCGAAATTATAGAAAAAGACTCTGAAAAGCATAAAAAACATTTGAAAACATCGTTAGAAGTTAGTAAAAACTTGAATATATCAATTCATCTTGACTTGAACGTTTGTTTGTCCTCTAGAAAAGATTAAGAAAACCTCAAACTTGTTAAAAAGTTTGAAAACACGGGGACTCTATAAGCATTAGAGGACGTTGTTTTCTAAAAAAAATTCATCTGACCAAATAAAAACAAGAAGTGTTAGAACTTCTCCCCAAATTTTTCACAGTGGCATTCAAGCCCATCCTTTCCCTAAGTTTGAATCATCCACAACTCCAACTCCCATGAGTTAACTCTTCACATTCATTAGTCAACGCATGAGCTTCTCATCGAAAATCTTTTTCAGGAAATGGCTTGGTAAAGGAAGACTGATTTTTATGGTAGACTTCAGGTTAGACTTTCAATAATATGAAATGGATACAAGATATTATGTAAAATTACAAGAGAGATAAATCTTATTGATAACTATATTCCTCTACTACTTAAGCATACTTATATAAAAAAACAACCAAAGTCATCAATGATAATCAAGTAACTGAAAAAATGAAAATACTGAGATAAACACATTTATTGGCATCATACTTGTGCGATTTTCAGACTTTTTTTGTACACATGTCGGGTAAGGCATGTTTTTTACATAACAAGTCTCATTATAACATTACAAACTGCCAGGAAACATAAATCAACCCCTAACCTATGCTACTATCACTAAATCATGCCTATGCTCAAGCACAATCACCAAATACATAACCCAATGTCTAAAATGCATATCGTTCCATTAAGCAATCGTTAGAGGAAAACATAACTACATCAATCCTAACCACTCCATTATTTTTACACATGTGTGCACATAAATGTAAAATGAGAATGAATGGAGTTAAAAGCAGGAGAGGCCGAGGTGTGGCCTCAAAGTAAAAATGAGTCTAGTCATTTAGGATGAAAGAGTGGTAGAAAGTGGGAAAAATCCATAATATTTGTGGTTTCATTCCTCACCAAGAACCTGATGAGACAAATTAAAATGAGTTAGACGCCAAATAAGATAGAGTTAACTTCAGATTAAAATTAAACAAAGGTTTAATGTGTTTAGGAACTTGTTTGAGTACGATTCACTTGTTCTTAGATTGATATTCCTTCGATAAACGTACCATAGAAATAATTAGGGGCCGTTGGAGATATCATTTTTTTTTATTTTGGCTCGAATCAGGATGGTTGCTAAGCAAGGGGAAGTACGTGGAAGTTAACCTCTGTGTGTTGGTGTTATTGTATGAAGATAATCGAAAGGACCAGAGCAATGTTTAAGATGACAAAGGTATGGTTCCCCGTTTTCAAACCTTTTTTTTGTTCTTGGATTTTCTTTGCTTCAGGACAAACAAGAAGCGAAGTTCGGGGGATTAAACGCTTTTTCGACCTCTAGAGGTAGTTTTCTCGTATTTGTGATTTTAGGCACTAAATAGGTCAAATCATCAAAAATGATGGAGAAACGTGCTACTTTGACCTGATTCATATTTTCAAACTAGTTTCATTGACGGATCAAGAAGACGGAAGCTCAAACACTTGAGTTTTGCATTTTATTAATATGAATAAACTCTCAGCATCAGAAAGATCACCTTGAACGAAGATTTTTCCTTCATTGGATTGAGCTAAAACTTTGTCAGAAGATAGAAGTTTGAGTTAGCTTTCAAACCCAAGTGGTTTGAAGCCATTTGGAGTTGTAACCAAGATGTTACAACCATTTTAGCGAAGACATGTCTATCTGTCTCGAAAATAAAGCAAGTGGAGCAGTTGGAATTCTGTGATCGGGTGACGTGTTTCCTAGCACCGGCCGAGTGTCCATTTTTGCCCCAGACCGGTCTTGGAAATACTTCTTGGTCAAAGACAGATTTTACATCACATCTTTTGGTTAGCTTAACCGATATCGATTTCGTCAAAACTGACATAACATAGGACGACCTAAGAAGACCTAACATTATAAGTACTTATTTTTATCCTTTATAATAGGGAGAGCCAAGAATTTTACAGAGTTTTACAGAAATGCCAAAATCTTTTAGAGAACTTTTCATTGTTCTTCAAGGTCCGAAGTGTTCTTTGGAGAGATTCGTTCCATACTTTGTTGTAGAGAAGATTTCTTAACTCTTAATCTTATTTATGATGATTTCTTCCATGTTTACTTGTTGTGTTTCGTGCTCCATATATGAGTAATCCATTTGTTAGGTTTTTAGGCTTCTCAAAGAGATCATGTCATCATAAGTTGCTAGTATTTGATTAGGATTCATATTGGCTTTCTCTTGGTTGATCTTATTGCATGATTACTTTACCGCACATCTAGTAGTCTATCTATACGTAGATTTTCATTCCAAAATTTTGTTAAATCACATGAACCTAATTCTTTGACAAGTTGAGTTGCAAGGAGGCTTCAAAATTATATCGCCTTGGCTCAGTGAAGTTATCCATATAATGCATGTTTAGTCTCTACAAGGCCGTCCAAAAGGCATTTTCCCTTAGTGATTTAAATATATAATCATAAACCTCGAAAGTGGAAAAGATCTAAATTAGTGTTTTCGAATTCTAGACGTTGCTTAATTTTAATCCCTAAATATTACAGTTTTTGATGCATGATCCTCTGCGAATGTTTATATTCCTAATGCTTTTCTCCATTAATTTACTTCCTTTTATACACTTTTTTCATTTCTTTTTACACTCACAAAACAACCTTTTTACTTTCTGTTTTAACTTAAATCAATCATGAGATTCTTAGCATAAATCTAAGTTCTCGTGGGATCTATAATCTAAATTACTATAACTACGTTGTTCACTTGCAGTTGTAGTGTTGTTTTGGGTGAAACTTGACACCGCATCAAAAGGTTTATCAAATACTAGCCCAGAAGTATGCCAAGCTTTTGTAATGCATACTAACTTAAGATCTATTCACAAATTGGCCTAGCAAGCAAATAACATTATGGCACAAGCACATATGATAACGTTATTGATAAAGCCTAATCTTTTAGTGATCCTATTCAAGAAAACTCATAGAATCCATGTTACCTAGTTTCTAACATGCAAACTAATCAATCAAAACCATGTAAACACAGACTTAATAAGTACATGAAGCATTTATCAAATCAAATGGAAAAGGATAGATAAAATCGAATTATGGAAGAGGTATGAATATATTGAGATGAGATGGGTCCTTTGGAGGCTAACAGAGAGCACAATCCCAAAGGGTGTCATTTCTGCATCCAAAGGCTATCATTCGATCTAAAACCTATTCAAGTCTCCTTGAAATAAAAGGTAAAAACAACTATTTATTGTGCTTTTCACTTTAGGTCAAAATGTGTAAAATCGGACCTTAAAGCCTCAAAATGTTGGACTTTGTGTCGAAGGGTATTGAGATGAGTTTATGGGCTTGAAATGCTTTGAAATAGGTTACTTGGGTCTGGAGAATGTCTGATTTGAAAGCCAAGTAGTTTTCTTTTTGTTCTAGCCATTCTACGCACCCTTCATATGTGAGACAGCTAGACCAATATTTAGTAAAATTGTTGTAACTCTTGATCCACTACTTCAAATGATGTGAAACCACCTTGATATGAAAGTTAACTTAAATATCTAGCTATTTTCCAAATTTTACCAAAATCTGTTGTGGAAAAGACCTTCGCCTTGGATGATACTTCTTATGTTTGAAAACTATCCAGAAATTGGTTTTGATCCATTTAGTTCAATAAAGCTCCAAAATATATTGTTTGACCTGAAATGACTTGAAATACAACTATAAAGGAAAACTACTTGTAATCATTTTGTGTAAAAGTACCAAGAAAAGATAACTAAAATCCAGAGGAAAAGTTGAAAATAATGGTGTTATATTGAATCCGTAAAAACCTGAGTAACCATATAAAACTAGTAGTAAGGATGGTTAGCAATCTCTTAAGTATCAATAAAAGGCAAAGGAAAATTATCCTTTCTAGTCGCAACATTCAATTTCATGTAAGCAATGAACATCCTGTAACTGGTAAAAGTTTTAGTTGGAATCAAATCATTCTTCTCATTCTTAACTACTGTTATTCCACCCTTCTTGGGAACTACATGAACCGATGTCACCCAAGCGCTATGAAAAATAAGATAAAAGATCCCAACCTCTAGAAGTTTCATCACGCCCTTCTTTAAAACATCTTTTGGATTTGGGTTTAACCTTCTCTGATGTTCTATAGAACTCATCGACTCATCCTCTAGATGGATCCTATGCATGCAAAGATCTGGTGAAATCCATGTAATGTTAGCAAGTGTATAACTAAAGCCTTTCTATAAATTCTGAGTTCCCTAACTAGCATGTTTGTTTCTACATTACTCGGTTCAACATTGATAATCACATAGTAAATGGAATTAGGACCAAGAAACGCGTACCTTAGCCCAGATGGAAGTGGTATATGCTCTATCTAAGGAGAGATTCTCAGATGTCTGTTATTTCCCATAAAATCTGAGTGAAAGTTGTTCTGACCCGGATTTTGCACCAATGTTTTTCCCTGAAACCCAAAACATGAGTTTTGCACCAATTGCTTCCTGAAGTACCCTGCTAAAAATTGTGTGTGCCCCGATTTTGAACGAAAAATTTTCTCTAAAAAATTGGTTGTGCTCGTATTATGCACGAACGCTTTTCTCTGAAATGTTGGTGGAGGTTAGTTGCAATCATCATGATTCTCGACATTTGTGTTCCTGCAAGAGAGGTTGGCATGATTCCGGTAATTTTGATTGAATCCTTTGTTTTTGTGATACCCTATATAGTTCACTCCTTCGATATTCTCAACATCTTCTACAGCCAAGATTTCAACATTGATGTCAACACATCCTCACAAACACTTACGTTTCTATGTTAACCCTGCTGATTTTCAGTAATTGAGCCATCACTAGTTTCAGCTAAGATCTTTGTGCGCTCTACGAAGTGGCATCCTTTGAAGTTCTCACAACGTCTGGACAATGATTTTTATTTTTGGCTACCAGATTCTCAATCAATTGGTAAGCATCCTCTACACTTTGTAATGAAGTTCCTACTACTAGCTGCTATCCTTCCTCAATGCCTCTGTAAAAATGTATTCAACAAACACTCCTTTGAGAAACCATGATGTGGGAAATCTCTTATATATTTCTTGAAACACTTACAAGCCTGAAAGAAGAATTCAACTGGTCCTTGTTGAAATCTTGAGATCTTGTTCCTGAGCTAGTTAAATTTGGACTTGTTGTAGAAGTGACTTATGAATACTCATTTTACCTCGTCCTAGGAAGTTAGAGACGCTAGAGGAAATGACTCGTACCACCTGAGAGCTTTGTCGGCTAGAGAGAAGGTGAATAGTTCTCACTTTACATAATTAGGTGGAACCCCGATGGAGCAAGTAGTACTAGCAATCTCATCAATCATCTCCAGATGCTCCATCAAATGCTCATGAGCTAAGCCATGGAACAAATTATGCTTCACCTCCCGGATAACATATCCCTCGATCCTATAGTCATGCCTCTCAATAGGCGAAATTCTTATTAGACTATTGTTCACGAAGAAAGCCTCTGGTGAATCAAAGTCTCCAATAGTGTGTCTCTTAAGCTGCACTTGTGGCTAAACTTGCGGCTAATACTGAAGTGGTACGACCCGAGTTTGAACTTCTTGTTGTCATAGGGCAGTGGTGGTGGTAGTGGTAGATTATGTTGAACCAAATCATGTGGCACCAAATGAGTGGGATCTTAGGCAATGTGATCAACCCCAACACCTAGTTTACCCTACAAAAGATTATGGTTATCCATATTAGCTTGTTTTTTTTTCTCTTTTCTTGTTTTTCTTTGTTCTATTCTTGCTAGCTCCTTGTTGTATATACAATTTAAGACATACTTTTAATTATAATAATTAATATATAAATTAGTTATATAATATAGAAAATTCAGATTTTTGAAAAGAATAACTATAAAAGTAAAAAAAGGCTAAAACACTAACCTTATATAAATAATTTATTGTTTTATATTATCTTGGTAAATAAAAATCTTTTAAATTAGTACAAACACAACATAAATCTTTTAAATTAGTATAAATACAAAACATAATACACTTACTAACTATTGTGATTCTCTTAAAAACATAATTATTTTTTAAACATGTTATATTTTTTAATCTATTGGTAAAATTAAAAATCATTAAAAAATATATATATTCAACTTCCTAGAGTTAAGACTAATATTTTTGGAAAATATGACGTATGATTTAGTCCACCACAATAGGTATCTAAGCTAACATCGAAAGTGTCTAATATACTAGTGTTTAATATACTATTGATTAGACATCTCGGATGATTAATCTTAGATAAATTTCAAAAAAAGATAAGTTAGTTCAACTCATATTTTAAACATTATTTAAAAAAATTTAACTTCTTTCTCAAATACTAAAAAAACATGATTCTCTAGCAGAGCGCGAGTCAAATCCTAGTTACAAGTTAAAAGAGTGCAAAAGTTTAGGCAAACAGGTTCAAAAGAAAGATGAAAGTGTTGGTTTCTGGTATCCATGGCTCACTCTCTAATCTAAATAAGCTTCTTCCTTTCGAAGTATTGCTTCAAGTACAAAATCTGTAAACCAGAGACCACAGAACAGATGCCTAGCGACATTATACTGTACCAAGCGACTCGCGAGTTTGTTTTTTCACTCACGACCCTCATCTCTGCTTCTCTGCAAATGTGAAAAGAGAGTAAGAGTGTGTTTTTATTCAATTTCTTCTCGTGATTTTCAAAGCATGATAGCTGTTGGTTAAGTTTACCTGTTTCTGAGGTAAAGTAGATTTTCATGGATGGCCTCAACGGCACCTTCAAGTTTCTTAAGCTCCAGCTCCACACCCTACGATTAAAGGCATATAAACAGGTGTCATATAGAGACTAGCTTTAAAGCACAACCTAATTCTTAGATGTGTGTTGAAGATTATTGAAGTATTTTGGTTGAGCAAATGGAAAATGGAGAACTGACCTCAATCTTCTCTTTTCTAGCAATGGAGTCCCAATCTTTGGCTGCGATTCCAGTTTTCCAGTCAAGGTTGATGCTAATATCTTTGTTACCGTGACTATTTCCTACAGCCTCAAAACACGCCAAATACGTTCCTGATTCTTGGGTCGTAAATGCAAATTGACCATGCGTTGCATTTTCCAGGTGGTGCAGTACACTGCCATATGGTGATGTAACCTGAAACACAACAAAAAGTTATGGTTACTTCTCTCTTTGAGTTGAGATATCTCAATCTGAGAAATCAATATCCATACAAAGCAACGTCTTCATGACACATGTGATTAAACTTTCTATTATAAATTTTTATCATTCATCAAGCGATGTGGTAGCAGGGACTAGGGAGGGTTAATGGCTACCATATAACAGTTTTAATAGGAGTTCAACAGGATACAGAAGAATACCATTCATATTTGCAAGCAAAAGAACTCGAGGTCGTAACTAATCATCAGTTCCAAACATTTTGAGTCTTTGATAACATACTTTGTTGATCTCTCCCTACTCATTGACATTGAAATGTTTAAGTTCCTGAACTAGGTAAATAACATCCATAACAATCACATAAGTCATAATGATGTCTTATCACACCCCTTGATCCAATTTTTTTCTGTTATCACATTATCAAAACGGTCTCCTATCACACATTATGATTCTTTCTTCTATGAAGAAGCTATTTGCAAAGGATTATGTTCAATGCCCAGAGAATTCAAATGTTTAGCTAATAGAGAGACTATTTATGTACTTTGCTTAGACCTCCTTCTCCAATAAGTAACAACCTTAATAATCGAATGTAAAACCGGAAAGCTATTCGGGTGGTACTTCAACAATCAAATAAAGACTTTTAGAAAGTAATGTCGACTCACAAGATTATGGCATAAAATTTCCCAAAAAATGGAAGCACAGAGTCCAGATTCAAGTTCACAAACCAAATGATTTCAAATCGAGAAAGAAATAACATACTAATAAGATATTACCTTAACCGAGACAGTAGGGAAAACGGAATGCTCATCGGAGATGACGAGGTAATCGGCCAGAACCACGACGTTGCTCTGAATTTCCTCAGAGACGCATTTCGTTCCGGCCGGAGGAATGTTAAGCCACACGGACTCACAGACCGAAAAGAAAAAGAGAGCGGAAAGTAAGAGCGTCGTCGGAAAGCCAAGCTGCATCTTCTTCTTCTTCTTCTTGCTTTGCAAAACTTTTCCGATTGAATTCGTGGGATTGATGTAGTAGTCAGATCTCGTTTTTGGTAGTTCTTCTACCAAGGAGATTTAATTTTCTGTGCATCCATAGTCCATACCCCAAAAAAATTTGACTAAAGCTATTCAAAGGAAAAAATAATCAAACTGTTTTGACACAAGTCAAATAAGAACAAATTAAAAAATGTTCATAAAAGGTTTAATTTGTTGTATGATTTTTAACATAAACTTGTTGTAAATTAACTTTAGGGAAATTAACTGCTATAAGAAAAAAAATTAGAGACTCTTTATAAAACTTCTCTCGAACCTTCCCTATTTAGGTAGGGTTCCTTTCTTCGCCCCCTGTAGCGTTCAAATTCCGTCGTGTGCGGTTGTTTTCTGGTATAAAAAACACCAAATTTCTTCCTCTGCAACTATCAATCTACCAACGGAGATGTCTTCTGATCTTTGGAAGTCATTACAAATGCTAAACTTGGTAGCACAGAGAGCTCCTCTTCAACTCTCTGCGGAAGCTCACCAAGAGAGTATCCAAGACAATAGTCTCAGTCTAATCGAAAAGTGCTCAATCCACACCACCATAGACCAGACTACATGAGAACTCTGCTTCTAAAAGTTTGGCAAATGGAAGGGCGAGGTTCAACTCGGATTAATGAAGATGGTACACTCCAAATCTATTTCTCTGAGGAGCATCAACTCCGATCTGTACTAGAACATGGCCTCTGGACATTCCGTGACTGGGTTGTTGCTATTGATCGTTGGACAAGATGACACGAACCTGATTTTCTTCAAAAGGTAACTTTTTGGGTACAAATTGAGAATATACCAAATGATTACAGAACAATGAAGATGATCAAGGAAATAGGAGGTGAGCTAGGTTTTGTCAAACATGTCCACATACAAGAACCTTCTAAGGATTCGTCGGGGGAAGTTTTGGGTTCAAGTAGTAATGTCGATCCATACTAAACTGATATTTGTGAGGCCGATTGACTTTGAAGATGGTAACCCGCCGGTGATGATCGGATTCAAGTACAAGAAGCTAAGGAAGCTGTGTTTTCTTTGTGGAGACCTCTCACATGATATGTCACAATGTCCTGTTCATCCTCCTAACCCTCAGTTGCCACCAATTCCAGCTGATTGGAATGAAGGAAATAGAGAGGAGAATGATGATTATGCAAATGGAAGGTTTAAAAAGGAAAGTCAGAGAGCAAGGAGATGAAGATCAAGGTATAACGAGTAAGCAGAATAAGGAAGCTAACTTTTTAGAACCTAGAGCAATCATTCCACGAATAGAAGGTATCGATGTTGATCCAGGATATCTTCCAATGACAGAAGAATCTTCAGTAAACCAAGGGAGGGTGGCGACCTTGAAACTACCCTTGGAAAAATGAGGATTCTTCAATGGAACTGTCAGGGGATTAAGGCTCCTCTCACAGAAATCTTTTTGGTAGAATTAAAGAGGAAGTACAACCCTCATGTTATGTTACTAGTAGAAACTAAGAATATATTAGAATATGTACAAGATGTAGCTAAAAACTAGGGTATACTCACTCTTTTGGAATACCTGCAGAAGGCCTTAGTGGAGGAATGGCCATATTCTGGGAAGCAGGGTTGAATCTAACTTTTCCATCTCCTCCAAATATGTACATAACGGATATCCTAATAGATGAAGAAGATGTTTTGTAATGTTTGTCGTATCTTTATGGTTTTCCAAGTAAACAACCTAGGAAAAAACAATGGGAACATATGATCACTATGGAAGAAGATGGTTGGTACAAAAATTATCCAAGGGTTCTAATCGGAGACTTTAATGATATCCTCAGTAATGAGGATAAATGTGGTGGTCCAAAAAGAGCAGATTCAACATTCCAACCATTCAGAAATCTGATCAACAAATTAGGATTGCAAGAAATCAGATATACTTGGTTTGGGAAGAGATGAAAGCATCAAGTGAAATCAAAGTTGGATAGGGCTTTTGCAAATACTAAGTGGTGTAGCTTATTCCCTAAGGCTTATGTACAATTGCTCAATTGGCATAGCTCTGACCATAGGCCACTGCTACTGCATACACAAGACAGAAAATGGGAAGGGAAAAAATTGTTCAAATATGACAATAGATGGAGAACAGAGCCTGAAGTTCACAGGATTATAAAGGATACATATCAAGGAGTAAACAGTAACATCACACAAGAAGAAATCTCAACAATTATGCTACAATGCAGAAACCGTCTTTCTCAATGGAGATCAAGGAAGAATCTCAATGCAAGAAAAAGGATAGAAGAGCTTCAAGAAAGCTTGCAGAAAGAGTATGACCAATATCCCTTAAATTTTAAGGCTATTGACAACATTAAATCTAATTTGATACAGGAGTATAAAAGAGAAGAGGAATTCTGGAAAATCAAGAGTAGGAATCAATGGCTAAAGGAAGAGATCTAAACATCAAATATTTTCACGCCATTACCAAACAAAGAAGGAGTATCAATTATATCTCTTCTCTGCAGGATGACCATGGGGAGATTAAGACAAGAAAGGAAGACATAGAACATATTATTGTTAAATACTTCACTGATTTATATAAATCTAACCCATCCCTTCCACTTTCAGACTACAAAAGGATGTGTCCAGTAGCAGCTAGAGTATCAGAAGAGGTGAATCAAATCTTAACTGAACCTGTAACAAAAGAGGAAATACATCAAGCCTTACATATGATGGGAAAAGACAAAGCACCAGGTCCTGATGGTTTCAATGCAGGTTTCTTAAGCAACACTGGCATAGTACTGGTAAGAGTATTACTGTAGTTGTTTTGCATTTCTTTTCTGCGGGTTATTTGAATAAGGAACTAAATCACACACATATCTACTTAATTCCTAAAGTAGCTAATCTCCAAACAGTCAAGGAATTCAAGCCTATTAGTTTGTGTAATGTCATATACAAGATCATCTCAAAAGTATTAGCAGAAAGATTAAAACCTTGGCTTTATAGTATTATTTCAGAGAATCAATCAGCCTTTATCCCCAATAGATACATTACTGATAATGTACTCATTGCTCATGAACTTTTGCATAGCCTTTGTAATATCAACAGAAAACAAAAATTTGTAGCTTGGAAGTTAGATATAACAAAGGCTTTTGATAAATTAGAATGACGATTTATTGAGTACATGTTAAGAGCATTGGGATTTTATGAAATATGGATATAGTGGGTAATGAACTGTGTCACCTCTGCTTCATATTCTGTTTTAATTAATGGTTCATCAACTAGTAAAATTCAACCAAGTAGAGGAATACGTCAAGGAGACCCAATATCACCATACATCTATCTGCTTTGTGTTGAGGGTTTATCTAGTATCCTGTATAATATGCAGAAAAGAGGAAAGATTCATGGATTAAGAGCAAGCAGAAGTGGCCCCCAGTCACTCATCTATTATTTGGTGATGACTCCCTCCTCTTTTGTAAAGTAGAGATTGATGAGTGTACAATGATGACCGAGGCATTCGAAGACTACGATATGATTTCTGGTCAATATGTGAATTTTTCTAAGTCTGCCTTAGTCTTTTATAAGAACTAATAATTGGATATTCAGGAAAGAATAAAAACTTTAACATCCATTCATAAGTTAGGAGGGATAGACAAATATTTAGTTCTTCCAGAACTAATAGGCAAGAATACATATGAGATATTTAGCTACCTTAAGCGGAGAATAGAGGAAAAAATAGAATGCTGGTCAACAGAATTACTTACACCCGCAGGAAAGGATGTTTTAATTAGAGCTGTAGAAACTTCTATTCCAAACTATGACATGCAATGTTTCTTATTACCTAAGAAACTACTTAGCAAAATAGTGCAAATTATTCGAAGATTTTGGTGGGCATCCACAAAGGATAAGTATAAGATACCTTGGATTGCATGGGATGTTATAGCCAAGAAGAAGAAAGATGGTGAGTTAGGTTTCAGGGACCTGATACATTTTAATAAAGCTCTCATTGAAAAACAAACCTGGAGAATTCTGAAATATCCTAATACTCTCATGGCTAAGATTTTGAAGGCTAAATACTTCCCAAAAACTTATGTTGTTAATGCAGCCTTAGGGAGAAGAGTATCTTTTGCTTGGAATGGAATACATGAAGGCGCAGAACTTATAAAAGCTAGAGTTAGAAGCATAACTAGAAGTGGCAAAAAAGTTGATGTGTGGTCTGACAATTAGTTACCTTGTATGCCACCAAGGCCTCCTAAACCAAGAGAAGGGGAAACAATCAGCAATTTAAAAGTCTCTGATCTATTTATAAGTGGTATAAGACAGTGGAATGAATAATTGTTATCACACCTCTTCGATGATCAAGATATACCTATAATAAAGTGAATTAGGCCGAGCTTACATGGAGATGATGATGACGACATAGAATGGGCATATACAAAGAGTGGGCATTATGAAGTTAAGTCTGTTTATCATCTTCGTCACTCAGGTGAAATGCAACCTCCCCACAATCCTCAAATACTTTTTAAAAAGCTATGGAAACTTCTACTCATGCCAAAATCAAAATCTTTTAGTGGAGAGCATCACACAAAGGGATACCTGTGGGAGAAGCCTTTCAAAGAAGAGGTATTAAAGTAGAACCAAATTGTCAACTCTGTGGAGAAGACAAAGAAACAGTACAACATCATTTATTCCAATGTCGAGTATCTAAAGAAATCTGGAGTTTAAGCCCTTTTTGTGATCTACCAAATGGTGCAGGTTAACCTTTCTTATATAATGATCTGTGCCAAAGTATTAATTGGGTTATTGATGAGGGCTAGATTTCGCTAGTGATTAACTCAATTTCAAGTTTTAAATTTATAAACCTTAATCACTAACAATCTCTACCAACTGCAAGTATACGACTATGTCGATTGTAGAATTTAAGGGTCAAACCCACGAGAACTAGAGACTCAAAAACTAGGAATAGACAATACTTCCTAAGCTAATCAAATAACAAGAGAGATATAATGGTTGATACTTAAAATAAATGAAACACAACCTAAACACACAAGCAAACACAAGATGGAAGAAATCGATCTTGAGACATGAAGATTGTTTAGAGTTAAATCCAAGAAAGGAAAAGGGTTTCTCTATACTTTATTAGATGATCAAAGTTATTCCTACACCAAAGGTCCCTTAATAATCGATAAACCCACTCTCGTGACGGAGATCGATTCACCTACACACATTACAAGGCTCAACTCTCATTTGTTGCCCATCTAAGTATGCATGCGATAATATATCTTAAGCCCTTTTAGCCATCTAGCAACTAGGTAATATTCACTCTCATGGGCCCAAGTGAAAGACATTGATCTAGTTCTCTTAGGCATTTGATCGAACACTTTCTAGGCGTCTTTGAGCAAGCAATGAACTTTGAAGAACTAAACTAGATGTAGTAGGAATCTATGCCAAGATCTAGTCTAATACCCATTACAATCTTAGATCTAACCTTAAACTACCATATCTCAAGATCTAATGTTCTCTACTCACTAAGACTCATGGAAATACAAGAAGTGTCACAAGCTTCTTGAGAATCCATGCTTGAAGTGAGAAGAAAGTGAAAGAGATGAGGAGAGAAGAGATTATATGATTAAAAGCAAAGAAACACAAGAAGATCCAAGAAAAATCCCAAATTTGTGAGAAAGGAAGAATCTTGGAAAAATGGCGAAAAGAGATGAAGAACAATAGATTAAAGAGAAGACAAACACATAAATGATTCAAAGAGATTCAAGCACAAAAGTGTTTACAAATCTTTAAATCACTTAGAAACACAAGAAGAACACACAAAAAACACAAGCTTAGGTAGCACAAATGTTCTTGGTGGCTAAGAGGATGTATTTATACTAAAAGGGAAAAGAGGAAGCCCTAAAAAGGGCATTTCCGGAAAAAGGTAGTCAGCCATCGACCTCCAAGGTCAATGGGAGCAAGCATGAGGTCGATGGGAGCCTCCGTTTAGCAGCAATGGTGTTGTTTGCTGGAAATGTAGGCAGCTTTTGACCTTGAGGTCGATGGGAGCTTCCCTTTATAGGTTCTTCTTCTTGTTCTTTCTATTGCCGTCAGAATGGCGTATTATTTGCATATACTCTCTTCTCCACTTCCA
>OVAN01005194.1:0-24011 GCA_900406275.1 Anastatica hierochuntica | reverse complement strand
CTTTCGAGGACGCCTTCGCAGGTTTTTGTTTTTGCGATAGAACTTTCATCTTTTCTTCGATGATGATGAAATCTGTGGCCTTATGAAGCGCGTCCTAAATAGTGCATGGTTTTTCAAGAGCTATCCACTTTCTGGACTTCAACTTGTACCAGAGAGACGTCCTAAGTGCGTCTACGGCCACTTTTTCATTGATCCCGCTAACTATCGACATTACTATCTTGAACCTGTTCATGAAATCTAGGAGAGATTCGTCTTCTCTATGAGAAAGGCTCCAAATATTTGTCGCAAGTCTTTTTTCGAGATGGTTGGCGCGTCCTGCGAATAGCTTTGGCCTGCTCCTTGGCCTGCTTCTCTTGCTCTACCCAGAAGATATTTTCTTCTTCTTCCATTATGGGTTCGCTGAGCTGAGAGTTTTTCCGCGTTGTGCGACCCTTCACCCTAAAGTGAATCGGACTGATCGCTAAAGTCTAGGTCAATTCGCTCGGCTTCATTATCCTCTGTTTCCTTTTCAGTATTTGCGGGATCTTCCACGTTATTCTGAGGTGCGATAGGGGTGATTACATCGGGGCTTTGTCCCTATGGATTTTCCTGCGCATTCTGGAGTAAGTCACGTGCAGTGGTTAAGTCAAGTCTTCTTCTGCGGAGTCTGGTAGCTCCACGCGGAAGGATGGTTCTAGTCCTCGTAGTTAGGGTTTCAACATGTTTAGCGAGAGAACTAGTCAGTGCGTCTTGTTCGGCCGACTTCTGTTCAAGAGTCGAGAACATCTTTTTGATCTCCTCGAACACCGTGGTGTTTGCGTCAGCGTTGACTGCGGTGTTGTTCGTAACTGTAGTGCTTTCAACGCTGTCGTTGGCGTTATCGCCGTCACGAACTTGTTGATTGTTCTGGTCGTCTGTAGTCATATTCGATCTAGTGTTTTGTGGCTACAAGTTAGATTGATCCGTACCCTGCGCGAATAGGCACCCCCTTCTTCTAGTGGCAAACTGTGGGCACTGAAATTCGCACTGTCGATATTCATATTCGGAGGAAAGCTAGGAAATCCTAACTTTCCTTCAGGTCCCGAATTTCTACTAAACTAAACAACGGTAGATCAAAAGTACGAAGAAAATAGACGACGAAGTAAAAGTAAAAGAGAATCGAAAGAAAATAGAGCAATAGAGATCTTATTCGAATCTCCATTTAGCGTTACAATAGGTGGTAAGCCATGACCATTAGAGCTGTCGGCGGGTATCCTAGTTCTAACAGCGTCAGACTAATAAACATGATTGAGAAACAACTCGCTAGCAAAAAACAAAAAATAAACCTAAAGCTCTAAGTTTCAGTTGTGAAGAAATTTCAATGTGTCCCCTCATTCTTCTCCTTAGCACCTCTTTTATATGACTTCGTAGGTTAAATCTATTTCCTTTTCCGCCCTAGATTTGTGCATATTCTCCCACGGAAATATTCCATTTTTACAGAAATATTCCATATCTTTACGAATTTTCCATATTTATTTTCAGATTTTGACTTTATCGTATTTTCCTTTTATCTTTTACGAAATTCGTGTAGATCGTTGATGCAATTGGGCCTGTTCTCGTTCCAAAATCGTAAGTTGACTTTTGTCGCATTTTGGGTCTTCGTCGGTCGTTTAGCGACAAAGTGATTTTTACGATTTCTTTTGGAAAAATCGTTCTTCGTACGACTACACGGTGACGGTTTTACGAAATGATAAGACCAATCATATGGTTAAGACAATATCGGTGTTCTAGCTAACCGTTATCGTTTTATATGATTGATACGAAGTTTTTACGACAAGTACAAGTCTTTACGAGTATTGCCACGAAAGTTCAATGGAGATTCCAATCGAGACGAAACAAGAAACGCTTGAACCAGGACTCAAAGGAGAAGACGATCATGAAAGCGTGGTCTAGGCACCCATTGGGACCTCGACCGTGGGTCTGGGCGCCCAATGGGCATCCAAACGGTGGTTTAAGCGCCCGTCAGGCGTCCAGACGGTGGTTCTCTCGGAGGCTAGACTTGTCGTTGTTCGTATCGTACGTATATTCAAAGCGACACGGTTATCCGTCGTTTACGGTGACTTCTTATCGCTCCAGAACTCGTTTAATGAGGTCTCTCAGTGGTATCGGACTTAGAGCTATATTCTTTATACATCGACTCCAAATTCTTCCTCACGTTTTCTGCCTTTTCCATCTCCAGCTTATTATAAGCTTCCTTAATCACCTGCAGCTTAATCCTTGGATCTAATACTGCTGCCATAGCTAAAAACCACTACATTCATCTAGTACTTTGTGAACTTACTTTTCATGTCCACAACCATTATTCTCATCTCATTATAATCACACCTTGCATATTTCCTCAACAAGAATTCGATCTTCCATGCTTGTATAAAATAAACATTGGATGTGGGGTGTTCCACTCAAGAAAAGTATTTTTTCATTGTACTAAATGACTTCAAGAAGTCTCTGATTTTCTCACCATGATCCCAGTCTTGTTGAGAAGGGAATTATTTGTAATTTTTGTCGTACAAGTGTAGATTAGCAAAGGCTTTACGAAATTTTAAAGCTCTCACCAGCATCCCGTACGTGGAGTTCCATTGTGTATCCACATACAAGGACATACCAGCCCCACTTACAATGCCCACACTCTCTTTACAAGCAGCAAAAGACTCCTTCCTTGAATCAGAAGCTTTGACAAACTTAACACTCTCTCTAATATTCACTAAAAGACTAGAACCTAACTCGAATCCTTTCTTGACAATCAAATTGAGAGTGTGGGCACAACATTATACATGGAGATTTTTTCCATCACATAACAACTCGCTCCCACTCAGAAGACGATGCGTAAGGAACTTTTGCATATTGTCATTGGAAGAAGCATTATCTAATGTGACTGAAAACAGTTTTCTCTTTAAGACCCAATCGTTTAAGATATCAAAAATCTTCTTGGCTATTTGATGTGCATAGGTTTTTATGCATTATAAAGCTCATTTTTTAATGTTTTAGATGCATTTAGGTTGTAAATATTGCATATAAGTTCTAGAATCCATAAGTTTGAGTCTAGAGTCTAGTTTCGAATCATTTTGCATTTGCATATCATCTTCTTTGTATTTGTAGGTACAATCTTTGGAGATCAATTTGATAGCTTGAGATGATGGATTCTAGAGGCAAAAAGGTCAAAGAATTAAGGGGATTTGAAGACTATAAGCAATGGAAGAAGATGAAATCAAAGGAGGCTACCAAATGAAGAAGAAACAAGCCACAAACATTGGGTCAATGTTGGCCTCCCTTGACAATCTTGCTGCAAAACGTAGTCTAGCATTGACCCAGGCGTTGATGCTAGCCACCCTTGGGTCGATGCCAGGCAACGTTGACGAGAAAACTAGTTTCCTTTGACATATAAATACCCCCTTAACCTAGTTTTATGTATCCAAAACTTTTACAACTATTCTCCTTCTTCAAGATTGAGTTTTTATGCTTTTTATCTTGATCTTTTAGATCAAGAGTCTCTCTTTTTAAGTTTGTATCTTGGATCAAACATCTATCTTTATCTATGAAATCTATCTCTTTCTCTTCATCTTTTTTCTTTTTATTTATGTTGTGTCAGTAGTCTTTTTGATAGAACCAAGGATGTTTAGATCTACTTATATTAGGTTGTGATATGGTGTTACGGATAGTTAATCTTAGGTTTCCAAAGGATTTGGTATGCTTAATGCTAAGTTTTAGAGTAGCTAACTATGATCTTGATATGTATGCATTTCACGCCTGAGAGGTGTTTGATGAAATGCCTAGGAGAACCAAATACTAGCTATTTTAATCTAGCCAATGAGAGTTGTTTGCTAGATTGATTAGTGACTATATGGGCTTGCTCTTAATTATTCCTAATCGATTTATCATTTGCAAAAAACGAGAGTGGAGCGAATGCGATTGATAAGGAAATGGCCTCTTGCCATGAGAGTGGATTAGGCTATTTATTCCTTTGGTCATGGATTTGTGCTCAATAGCTTGATCTAACACAACTATCACCATCTTTCTTAGTGGATCCATTACAACATTCCTTGGTCCATAATCTTAGTTTATAGTTCATTTCAAATTAACATCTTTAAGTTTATAATTGCTTTCTTTATTTGAGTTTATTGCCTTTCTTTAAGTTGTTTAATTTCTTGCTTTGCTTGTGTTTATAAATTATTAAGAAAACCAAATCAAACCCCAACCTTTCTTATTTGCTTAGATTAAGCTTGAGTGTGTATTCCCAATGCTTAGATCTATCTAGCTAAGGTTTGCTCCTTGTGGTTCGACCCCAAAGTACTACAATGACATAGCCGTGCACATGCGGATTGTGTAATTATTAGGTAATGGGATTTAAATTTAAAGCTTCGCTGTCTTTTGTTAGCATGAGCAATAGTCCTCAACAAGTTTTTTGGCGCCGTTGTCGGGTAGCACAATTGCTAGTTTAAGATTTTCTTTGGGATTTCATTTATGTTTGAGACTAAGCTTTATTTTTTAAATTACTTAACTATTTTCTTTCTTTTTTTTTGTGCTTTGTTGCGAGGATTATGAATTACCAATTTCAAGAAGGAGTTGGAGGAATCGTAGCATATGAAGAGACTATTGATGACTTTGATACACCAATCACGAGCGACACTAAGAGGGGAATAAGACCCCCACTGGGAGATATGCCCCATCATGAAATCAACTCTAGCCTCATCAACATGATCCATAATGCAAGATATTTTGGTTTGGGCATGGAGAACCCCATTGAACACCTTGACAATTTTGAGAGGCTATGTGACACAAGCAAGATTCAAGGAATCACCAGAGATTACGTGAAGCTATCCCTCTTTTCTTTCTCATTAGGAGATAAAGCTTAACAATGGGAGAAGACGGTGGTTAGCTCTTCCATAAATACTTTGGAACAATGAAAGAGGAGGTTCCTTGGACAATTCTACTCACAAATGTGGACTGAACACTTCTAGAATACCATTGCTAATTTCGAGCAAGGGATTGAAGAAACATTAGGTGAAGCTTGGCAAAGGTTCAACGGTTATGTGAGGAATTGTCCTCACCATGGATTCACTCAAGGTAGTCTTATAAGGCTTTTCCATAGGGGAGTTAATTAACAATTTTGGTTCGCTATGAACACGGCGAGAAATGGAAATTTTGGAAGCTTGACCGCGGCTCAAAGAGAGAAATTGGTGGAGAATTTAGCTAAGAGTTATGTCGGAGAAGAGAGCTTTGGTTTCACACCAAAGATTGAGGGTAAATGCCTTGAGGAATTGAACGTAAAGATTGATGAAATAGCAAAAGCGGTCCTCAAACCAAAGAAGAAAAAGCTAACGGTCGATGATAGCTTTTTTGATCAGCAAGAAAAGATGAGTTTTGTTCAAGAAAGCTACTACGGGAGCTATTCACAAGAGTTATCACCTAGAACAAGCTTAGGAGAACAAACTCCTACGACTCCAACAACACCCACTACTCCAAAGACGCCTTCTAACTCTATGGTAGAAGACATGCATTCCTTCATAAAAGTACTTGTGATTGGAAATGCGGAGATTAGGAGAGACTTTAACAATAAATTTGATGCGTTGGACCACGAGATTAATGGGAATTACGTGGAGTTAACGGAGGAGTATGATAATCTTGCTAACTATGTGAAGGGTATAGAGCTTCGAATAGCAGAACTAGCTTCTAAACATAAGTTTCAAACGGATAGTATACCTAGTAAGTGTGAGGTTAACCCGAAGGAGCTTTTTCATGTCGTGACATTGTGAAGCAGAAGGCAATTACCTCCAATGACTCAAGAAGTCGAGCCTAAGAAGAACGAAACAGAGTAAGAATATATTCAAAATGATCAAATGCTTTTTGATGAAGAAGAGCAAGATGAGAATGAAGAAGAAACCGAGAAGGAAGAGGCACCTAAAGAGGCGCCTAAGAGTCTAGAGGAGGAGCCCAAGGAAAAACCTCCTCCAAGCTAAAAGAAGAAAAGGGATTACATGCCCACCGACACTAATGTTCCTATTGATGAGTTGAATCTACCCTTTCCGGGAAGATTTAAGAAGCAAATTATGGCGGCTAGGTACCAAAAGATAAAAGATGATATGGTAGGACTAGTGGTGACCATATCTTTCATGTAGTGGTGCCAAGGTAACCCCATTGTGTCTCATGAATGTAGTGCTATCATTCAAAACAAACTTCCCACCAAGAGAAGAGACACCGGAAGCTTCACCTTGCCTTGTACTTTGAAGCACATGACCTTTCGGAAATTTTTTTGTTGATTTAGGAGCAAGTGTGAGCTTAATGCCCTTGACAATCTCTAAGAGGCTTGCAACACGAATTTTATGCCAACAATGATCCAATTGATATTGGCGGATAGGTCTATTCAATATCCACATGGTATTCTTGAAGATTTTCCATTGATGATCGGGAATTGTGTGGTTCCAACAAACTTTGTGGTCTTGGAAATGGATGAAGAACCTTATCATTCTTGGAAGACCTTTTTTTCAACTGCGGGAGCCATAATCAGTGTAAGGGAGGAAAGATAGATCTTCATATTGGAGATTTGATATTGAATTTAAACAGCTTGGATGTTCTGAAGAAGCCAGCTATAGATGGAGCCGCTTTCTCCATTGAATGTCTTGATGATGATTTTGCCGTAGAGCTAGAAGATCTACACATGGGAGATGGCTTGGAAGTAGCCTTAATCTACGAAAAGGGATCAAATGAAATCCTCTCAAATGAAGCCACGGAATACAAAAGATTACTAGATGTTCAACCGATGGAACCAAGTGAAGTGCTAGCATTGGAGGTAAGAAAAGATGAACCGAGACCAAAGGAAGAGAAAGGCGAAGACAAAGAAAACTCAGATTGGAGTGAGCTTAAGGCACCTCAGGTGGATATGAAACCACTTCCAACCGGGCTAAGGTACGCGTTTCTTGGTCCTTATTCTGCTTACCCGATGATCATAAATGATAGCTTAAGTGAAAGTGAAACCAAATTGCTATTAAATGAACTGAGAAAGTATAGAAAAGTGATAAGTTACTCACTAGATGATATCAAGGGTATCTCGCAATCTTTGTGCATGCATAAGATTCATTTAGAAGACAAGTCTAAGACCTCAATTGAACCCTACAAAGGCTTAACCCCAACCTTAAAGTTATAGTCCGCAAGGATATCTCAAAACTCCTCGAGGCAAACATATTATATCCGATCTCGGATAGCACATGGGTCTCTCCCGTGCATGTTATGCCCAAGAAAGGAGGGGTTACAATAGTTAAGAAAGACAAAGATGAGCTAATACCTACTATAACTATTATGGGACATAGGATGTGTGTTGACTATAGAAAGCTTAATGCATCGACTAGGAAAGACCACTTCCCATTATGTTTCATTAATTAAATGTTGGAAAGATTTACCACATCGATCTTACTGTTGCTTTTTAGACGGTTATTCTTGTTTTTCCAAATACCCATTCACCCTAGAGACCAAGAAAAAACCACCTTTACTAACCCTTATGGTACATATGCTTATAGGAGAATTCCTTTCGGTTTATCCAATGCTCCTACTACTTTTCAAAGATGCATGATGTCCATACTTGATAACTTGATTGCAGAGTATATGGAGGTCTTCATGGATGATTATTTGCGTCTATGGAGACTCCTTTGGTGGATGTCTGTCTAATCTATACAGGGTATTGAAGAGATGTGAGGAAACCAATCTCGTGCTTAATTGGGAGAAATGTCACTTCATGGTCCAAGAAGGTATCATACTCGGGCATAAAATCTCCAAGAAGTGGATTGAAGTTGATAAAGTGAAGATTGAGATGATGATGCACTTAGAGCCATCAAGAATGGTAAAAGGAATTCGGAGCTTCCTAGGACACATGGGTTTCTATATGAGGTTTATCAAGGATTTCTCACAAATCGCAAGACCGATGACAAGGCTTCTATGCAAAGACATACCCTTTAAGTTTGATGAATCGTGTTTGAAGGCTTTTGGGAAGATAAAGGAAGCCTTGATTTCGGCTCTAGTCATGCAATCTCCGAGTTGGAAATTACCTTTCTAAATTATGTCTGATGCAAGTGATTTCGCGGTTGGAGCAGTCTTGTTGCAAAGAAAGGATAAAAAACTTCACGTGATCTACTATGCGAGCAAGACGTTAGATGAAGCTCAAACCAAGTATGCCACAACGGAAAAGGAGCTTTTGGCCATAGTGTTTGCCTTTGAAAAATTTGGTTCATATATAGTGGGATCAAAGGTGATAGTATACACGGATCACACCACTTTGAGACACCTATTGGCAAAGAAGGATGCTAAGCAAGGTTGTTGAGATGGATTCTCCTCTTACAAGAATTTGATCTTGAAATTAAGGACAAAAAGGGAATTGAGAATGGAGTGAATAATCACTTGTCAAGGATGAAAATTGATGATCGACTACCAATTAATGACTCACTCCCGGAAGAACAAATCATTTTGGTGGAAACATTCTTCCTCATTGAGGGATATCTCAAACAATGGGAGGAAGAGAATGCGAGTGCGGTGACAACTAAAACTCCTTTGTATGTCAATTTTGTCAATTAATTAGTGAGTGGAAAAGAGCCGCCGGATATGGGAACTTATGGAAAAAAGAAGTGCTACCGAGATCTTAAGTCCTACTATTGGGATGATCCTTTCATCTACAAGCAATGCAAGGATCAATTATATAAAAGATGTGTTTCAGAGGAAGAAGCTAAAGAAATCATCACCAAATGTCATAGTGCTAACTATGGTGGACACTTTGCCACTTTCAAGACGGTTTAAAAGGCCTTACAAGCGGTTTTTGGTGGTCCACGATGTTCAAAGATGCAAATGAAGTTGTCTCCAAGTGTGATGCTTGTCAAAGAAGAGGAAATATAACGAAGAGAAATGAGATGCCGTTGAATCCTATCCTTGAAGTGGAGATTTTTGATGAGTGGGGAATAGACTTCATGGGACCTTTCCCTAAATCGAATGGAAACTTCTACATCTTAGTAGCGCTCGACTATTTCTCCAAGTGGGTAGAAGCAATAGCAAGCCCGACGATTGATGAAAGGGTAGTAATCAAGCTCTTCAAAACGATCATTTTTCGTAGATATGGCACTCCTAGGATAGTGATAAGTGATGGTGGAAGCCACTTCATCAACAAGATTTTTGATAAACTGTTGAAGGCTAATGGAGTGAAACATAAAGTGGCAACACCATACCACCCTCAAATTCCAGAAAAGTAGAGGAATCCAATCGCCAAATCAAGAAAATACTTGAGAAGACAATTGGAGTGAATAGGAAGGATCGGTCTACCAAGCTTGATGATTCACTTTGGGCATATATAATGGCATTCAAGATGCCTATTGGGACAACGCTATTCAACCTTATCTATGGGAAATCTTGCCAATTACCTATTGAGTTAGAACACAAAGCACTTTGGGCCTCAGGGAAGCTTAATTTCGATTACAAGGAAGTCGCGAAAAGATGATTAGTGCAATTGAAAGAACTTGAGAAGTTGAGGCAAAATGCTTATGAGAGCTCGAAAATCTATAGGGAAAAGACAAAAGCTTTTCACGATAAGAAGATCCTCAATAGAGAGTTCAAGAAAGAAGATAAAGTTCTATTGTTCAACTCTCGGTGCAAACTCTTCCCGACGAAATTGAAGTCAAAATGTTCGGGTTCTTTTGCGGTTACAGAAGTGATGCCATATGGTTCAATCACTCTAAGGAACCGTTTCGGATAAGAATTTACGGTGAATGGGCAAAGATGCAAGTCATACTTAGAGGATACACTACTAGAGAGAGCGAGTTGTCTCATTTTCACGATGCACCATCACCATGAACAGCTTCAAAGTCAAGCTAATGACTATAAACAAGCGCCCTGAGAAGGCATTTTCAAGAAGAAAAACCCACTTTGTCAAATAAATAAACAATTTTAATTTCAATTTTCTATATTATATGCTAAATTATCTAATATAAGTTTTGTGATTTTGGTTTATAGGGGTATGACAATGAACGAAGCATCTACCAAACGGATTCCCGAAAATATTCTAGCACTATCCTCAATTTTTAAAATGTAGAAAGTTGTTGAGAAAACATATGTTTTAGTTGCTTCTTCCTTTCATAGCCATTACTTTTCTCTCTCTCTTTAACACTTAGAAAGAAACCCACTCTCATTTGATAAGGAGAAATCGAAAATTCCTCTTTGGATTTTTGAAATTTTGAACTTGATTTTCTAAGTCATTCTCTTGAATCCTTCCTTGCATTTATCTCTTAAGAACCTAAAGTATGTCTCTAATCTTTAAACTTTGAAGAAATGGTGAAGCTTTATTAGATTCTTGGGTTCTTTAATCTTGGAGTTTTAAGCTTAATAAGTTGTGCTTATGGTTAGAATAGCTTAGAAAATGCATAAGAATGAGGATTCATGGCTTAGATTAGAAGATTTGGTGCTCATTTGAAAGTTTTTTAAAAAATATGTTCTTGAAGTGTTCTTGACCATGAATAGTAACTTTTTCAAAATTTCATGAATTTGAATGATTTAATGATCTCTAAAGTTAGCCTGATGTTATATATGAAGTTCTCAACAAGAATTTTGCAATTCCGTTGAGTAAAAACAAAGTTATGATCATTTTAATCGATGGTTTTGGATTGGTGACGGGAATAATTTTCAAAATTCGAAAATTTGTAATTTTTTGAATTCTGGGCATCTTGAGTTATCTACTTCATTAATCTTATGTTCCTTGATGCCTTGAGAATGTTCTTAGACATTTGAACCTTCCTGAATTCTAGAATTTTGAGCCATAAAATTTTTGGAACTTACATATCATTTTTTTCAATGTAGGAATCAATTGAGTGAACAAGCATAATGACACCAAACACAAGAAGTAAAAAGGGAACTCAACTTCAAAAAGGGAAATCCAAACAAGCTTCTACCTCTAAGGGAGCAACAAGTTAAAGAAGAGCATCGATGCCGCCCAAAACCACTCCTCAAGGGCAGACAACCGTGAGGCACCCCGTGTCAAGAACACCTCCATCTAATGCGTTAGAAATCGAAGATGCCTCATGGAGTGAGGAAGAGAGTAAAGAAAGGAGATTCATTGAAAAGATAGACTTCAAGCCTACAAAATTCATGGGAAAAGGTTGTTGCAAGTTATGGGGCTTTATGATGAAGTATTCTATGTACTTGAAGGAATTAATCTCCAATATTTGATTGACATGAGCAAACCCCTCTATGAGGAAGAAGTGAAGGATTTTCATGCCACGATGAAGATTGTCTACAATGCACCATCACGACCAAAGGAAAGATATGGGTATCTCAACTTCAATATAAGGGACAAGGAATACTCAATGAGCATCTTTGAGGTTTGCAAGGCATATGATCTACCACAAGTGGAGGAAGCTAAGTTCCCTTATTTGGATGGAATCACCGCTTTTTGGAACCTCATAGCCGATGGACCATTCACAAAAGCAAATACCAAGTCTTCGAAAATAAGAAATTCGGTAATAAAATATGTCGAAAAGCTATTGGCCAACACGCTTTTTGCTAGGACCGAGATTGGCACGGTACACCGCAACAAAGTGCTTCTTCTATTTCGAGGGCTAAGGGAAGATTTAGAACAATGGAAGGAATATGCAGAAGATGATGATTTTGGTTCAAACATCAATATAGCAGTACTCTTCCTTAGGCACATGGCGAGCTTCCAAGGTAAATGGGTTAGATAAAAATCCTTCCAACAATTCTCTTCGGGAGTTTCTTAACGCCATTATTCAAGAGAGCTCAAGTATTGTTAGGAGAACCAAGCTTGGTGACAGATCCCATAGTTCTTAGGGACCTCATAAATTGGCGTTTCATCCGAATCAACAACACGACCAAAGAGATGGTATACCTCTTAACCGAATCCAATATTGGAAAGAGGGTATATCTAAGTCTTCCTTGTGATGAGCTAACAAACATAATCTCATTGAACAATATCATCTTCGTGCATTTGGGTAGAGAGGATGAAATGGATGCTTCAAGTGAAACGAGGATGATTCCGAGCTTATGGGGAGTCATGTGCGGACGGTTCCGCCGCCGCTACAATCACCAGCACAAATCTAACTCCATTCTTTCCAAAAAAATTTGAGAAAGAGAACTCCTAAAGGCTATACAAGAAGAAAGGAGAACATTTGATGAAAATGTGAAACGTGACATTGAGGACCTAAGGAGGCAATTCTTTGGGGCACAAAGTGAAACGATACATGAGGAGTTCGGGAGTAGAAAAACGTAAGAAAGCGTTGCTCAAGCAAATACCCCACTAGCTGCGGAAGCTCTAGTCTCTACGGTGGAGATGAGAGAACACATAATAAGCGACCCCAACATGAAGACATACAAGCGAAGTAAGAAGAGGAGAGAATCCACCAAACTAATCTCACCTTAAAAGAAAAAAGTAAAACCTACAACCATTGTGAATACCATCTCATATTTTCGGTTTTCCTTATTTGTTTTGAAGGTGAATCTCACGGCTTGGAATTCACCGAGACGGTGAAATTTAAGTCCGGGGAGGAGCCTTGGAACTAATGCTTATTTTCATTTTGATGTTTTCGATTTTCCATATTTGAGTCATGCATTGTCTATAGTTATGATTTATAAAAAACAAAAAAAATCGAAAAAAATTCAAAAATCCAAAAAGATTTTCAATTGGTTTTCAAAAATTTGCATATAGTTTGGATCCGTTTGTGAATACTTTGGTGGTTAGAGCATATAGAATTGCATCATCAGTAGTATTATGATGCTTGAACCATTAAGAAACTTGGAAAGTCCATGCTTTGAATCGGCTTCTCAAAGCTCTTTGTGAAAATTGAAGCATATTGGATTTGAAACCTATCCCATCTAAGGGAACCTAATTGGAATTAGTTTTTCTTGCTTATGGTCTTGAAGTACTCTTCCATGGTAAAACGCTTAACACTTGTGTTATATTTTGATCTTATTTTACCACTATTCTTAACACAAGTGGCTACTCTCATTTTAAGAGTATCTATCCCACCTTGAAAACCTAAAACCCTTTTTTAGACCTTCCTTATTGTTTGAATGTGAGGCCTGTTTTGGAAAATGCACACATAGGCAAAAACTAGTGTAAATTGAAGTTGAACTATGGAAACCGAAATTCGCACTGTCGATTATCGTATTCAGAGGAAAGCCAGGAAACCCTAACATTCCTTAAGGTCCCGGATTTCTGCTTAGCCAAACAACGATAGATCAAAAGTACGAAGAAAACAGACGACGAGATAAAAGTAAAAGAGAACCGAAAGAAAATAGAGCAATAGAGATTTTATTCCGAATCTGCGTTGAACGTTACAACAAGTGATATGTTGTGGTCGCGAAAGCTTTCAGCGAGTATCCTAGTTCTAATAGCGTAAGATTTGTAAACCTAATTGAGACTCAACTCGCTAGCAAAAACAAAAATAAACCTAAAGCTCTAAGTATGAATTGTGAAGAAACTTTTGCGTGTCCTCCTCCTCATTCTCCTTAGCCCCTCTTTTATATGCCTTCGTAAGCTTATCTCATTTTCTTTTCCGCCATATATTTGAGCATATCCTTCCACGAAAATATTCCATTTTTTGGGAATATACCTTATCTCTACGAGTTTCCCTCTTTATCTTCAGATTTTGACTTTATCGTATTTTCCTTTTATCTTTCGCTGAACTCGAATAAATCGTTGACGCAGTTGGACTCGTTCTCGCTCTGAAAACGTAAGTGGACTTCTATCGTGTTTTGGGCTTTCCTGGGCCGTTCAGCGACAGAGCAAGTTTTACGATTTATTTCGTAGAAAATCATTATTCGTAAGGCTTCGCGGTGACGATTTCGGGAAATGATATGATCGATCGTATAGTTAAGACAATGTCGGTGCTCGAGTTAAGCGTTATCGTTTTATACGGTCGATATGAAGTTTTCTATGACGAGTAAAAGTCTTTACGATTATTGTCGCGAAACTTCAATGGAGACTCCAAACGAGACGAAACAAGAAACAATCCAACCGGGATTCGACGGAGAAGATGATCGAGAAGGTGTGGTCTAGTCAATCTGTGGGCTACTAGACTTGCTGAGAATCTAGTCGCCCAGTTGGCTACTAGACTTGCCGAGAGTCTAGTCGAGTGTCTAGTCGCCTAGTGGGCGACTAAACTTTGCCGAGAGTCTAGTCGCCAAGTGGGCGACTACTCTTGTCGAGAGACTAGTCGCCTAGTAGGTGACTAGACTTCCCGAGAGTCTAGTCATCCAGTGGGCGACTAGACTTTTCCGAGAGTCTAGTCCCCCAGTGGGCGACAAGACTTGCCGAGAGTCTAGTCTCCCGGTGGGCGACTAGACATGCCAAGAGTTTAGTCGCCTAGTGGCCGGCAAGAGTTTGACGAGAGTCTAGTCGCCTGTGGGCTACTACACTTGCCGAGAGTCTATTGGCCCAGTGGGCGACTCGACTTACCGAGAGTCTAGTCGCCCTTGGGAGACTAGCCATTGTTTGTGTCTAGTCGCCTATGGGTAACTAGATCTTGTTCGTGTTTTCGAAGCGACCCGAGTATCCATTGTTTATGGTAACTTCTTATCGCTCTGAAGCTTGTCTATTTAGATTGCTCGGGAGTTATTCAGAATTCATGGGCATTGATTTTGATGTTACCGTTTTTGACCCCAACACTGGGGTCGATCTCTGGCATGTTCGCATGCGACCAGGCAAAGCAACCTTGGTTTTATGGAAGGAAACCTATGAGCCTTTCCATGGGGAGGTGAAAACCAATCTTCAGTTTCCTACTAGGGTCTCCATATATCAAAGGAATTTCATCCAGTTGTTTGACCTTAGGCTCTTCGTCGACAACGGTCTTGGGTAAAGCCAGATTTGGGGGCATATGCTTACTTTTGAGGGTGATCTCATAGCACGATCGAGCCTCTGGTTTCTGGCCTTTGATTTCCCCAATTACCCAGTGCATTGGAAGTTTCATAACTTGTTGCAACATACCAGGGACGCCTTCCATTGTCCATGGCCTCTCCATGATGGCGTTGTATGACAATGGTCAATCCACGATGGGCATTCCACAATGGCGAATATAGTTTGCCTATCGATTGTTGCACCCTATACGCCTAGGGCATTTCAAAAAGGGTTGGGGTCATCTCTCCACTGAACCCAATCAGGACGCTAGATCTCCGTATGAGACTTGATTCCGGGATCCTTAGTTCGGCCATGGTTCTTGCGCAAAGGATGTTTTCCAAGCTTCCATTATCGAAAAGAATATGTCTAACGACGCAATTGGCCGTTGTTAAGGACACTACCAAGGCATCATAATGGATAAGTTGTCCCTTTCCATCTTCGTAGGGAGTGAAGATGTGTGGTGCTTCGCTTCTAGTTTTTCTTGAGACGCAAAGGATTCATTGTGGCGAAGGAATCCTTGTCTTTGCTCAATCCTCAGTGCCTATGAATCCTCAGAATATATGGTTAATCACCTTGGTATGCCTAGGTGATTTTGGGGCTAATTCTTTGGGGGCTTAAAGTTCTGAGCCTAACACTCTTAGGATATTTCGACGCTTCTCCTTACAAGGAATCCTTTAAGAATGCCCTTGTTTAGGAGATCCCTTACCTCTTGCTCTAATAGAGCACAATTCTTCGTAGGGTGACCATAGTCTCGAAGGAATT
This sequence comes from Anastatica hierochuntica, assembly GCA_900406275.1. NCBI lineage: Eukaryota > Viridiplantae > Streptophyta > Magnoliopsida > Brassicales > Brassicaceae > Anastatica > Anastatica hierochuntica. The sequence goes on along the minus strand of OVAN01005194.1, from coordinate 8,362 downwards.
CACACCACTCAGGACTACTTTTCTTGGTATTGGCGGACGTTCGTAGCCTTTGTGGCTATGTTACACCATTAGTGAAGCGCCTTAGCTTTCCGGCGATGTCCATTGGTGCCATGGTTGGAATGTCCTCGATTTGTTTTGGGCAATGTCATAAATTTGCCCTCATTGGTTATGGTCATGGTTTTTTCCCAAGGGTTAGTGGAACCATTGATATTTCCTCAGCTCATGGTTGACCTTGGGGGTGACTAACCTGTTTGTTGAGGACTTTCTCTTGCTTAAGAACTTTTCAGCTAACCTTCGAAGCCGTTTAGGATTGATGAGTGGGATCCTCTTCCCACTTGATCCGAGCCCATGCTTTGGAGAGGACATCCTCCATGTTGTGACAGGGATAGTTGGTGAGTTCCTTATGGAGGTCACCTTTGTTATTGAAGTGATGGACTTACTCCTAAAGATTTTGTCTACATGTTGCTTGATGCGATATAGGTCGTCAGAAGTACGTCTTAGAGTGCGACTGTTGGCGAACTACTCAACTAAGCGAACCGTTAACATTGTGAATGAATCGATGGAGCCATTGGCCATATTCAAATACCATATTAGTGTTGAGTTTGTCAAGCTCGCACTGAATCCTTTGCACAGGCACCCTTCCATATGTTCATGGCTGATGGGGGTGGTGAACAGGAGTAGGCGATATTGGGATATGTGTGTATCATGGATTTAGGTTCTGTTGTAAAGTGGTACTGATGGCCAAGCAAACCTCCTAGGGATTTCACTAAGGGTGATGCCGTCGACAAAAGGTATGTCCACGTAAGAATTTGGGATGCTCTTGACAATTGATGGGGCTATCCTTGGCAGGCATTTGATCATGTTCTCCATGGCTTCTACTTTTCCTGTTAGCAGGGCTTCTAAACTAGTGGCCTCATTAGCGTTTCCTTCGTGAGGTCTACTAAGGCCATTTCGTTGATAGGAGCAAGTGGCTCTGGTAAGCCCTGAGCTTGGAGTTTGATTCTCTTGTACCTCCCTAGTGACGTTTGTCGATGTTTCATCTAGTGATTGCATCAATAGGATTCTCTTCTTGAACTTGACGCGTCTTTCGACGTTTTCATCAAAATCTGATGTTTGAGCGTCTCTCTCTATCGCTAGGGCCTTGAGAGTTACATTTTCGTCCTCTAGCTCCATTAATATAGCTTTGTTTTCTTGTAGTTTTGCCGCAATTACCTCATATCGTTGCAGTTTTGCTGCAAGTGATGCATCGTTTGTTGTTATCTCATGTGCAACCTCTTTATATTGCTCTCTAACTACATCTTTTTACGTGGATTCATGACTCATGCTCTTCTCTGGTTCGGAAAAAATTCTTGACTCACTCATGTTTTCTTTTGTTCTTATTGAAATCTCTCTCCTCCTTCTAGCGCTAAAATGTTTAGGGGTTTGTTTAGTATTTCGTTCAGGGAAAGAGAACGAGAAAAAATTATGTAAAAGATCCTTTAATGATGTTAAAGAAATCGATTACAGTGAGTGTTGTTTTAGGGAAATGAAAATCATATCTTTGAATTAGTGTTATGCCCTTTGTACTTATAGTATTCAAATAAGTATATTTTCATATTCTTTATGAATAACTTCTAGTTTCGAATCTAACTTTACACTAGGGAATATTTCCAAAAATCTATAAGGAAATTGTCCTTATCTCTAAGATTCAAATTGTATAACGGGGAATATTGGCTCAACCTTAGCTTATGACCTTGGCGTGGCAATGTGCCCTCGGTTAAGGCCTTGATAAACACATCCAACTAAGAGGGTTATCTATGAACCTCTAATCTAGTTAAAGCTTGGTTCTAAGGGAATAAAATTACCCCTTATATTTTGAATAAGTTTATTGTACTTAGTAACTTTTTCGTCATTACCAAATCAGTTAAACTAAACAAATTAAGATTATTGGCAATGAAATGTCAAATACAAGATAGGATTTAAATTCGATCATGTATGACCTATTTGTAAAGGCATAGATAAATTCATAAATAATAACACTAATGCATCCGGTGCATTTCATGAAGAAGGTAGTATGTTACATCATCTCCATCATTAATTAATCTTGAATCATCGTCATCCCCTAATATGAATTCATTTGATTTAAATATGAATTTTGAAGAAGCCATTTTTAATTATCTTCAAGACCTTTGAGTTTGAGAAAAACTAACAAAAAACTATAATCCGAAGAGCAACTCAAACAAATGATGGAGGAAAATGATAAACTTATAAAACGTAGTATTTAAGGCACTTATGGAAGAAATGAAATACAGAAACATAAGGCCAAAGTAGAAAAAAAGTGGAAGAAAATAATAAAATATTATCAGTAGGTTTGAGTTAAATAACTTATCCAACGTCTCTTGTGTATATTGAAAGTGAAATAATTGAGAAAATAATCGCAAATAAGTCAATCTGAAGAACATGGAGAAGGTTCCTAATAACAAAATTATGGACCTCAACATCAAAACAACTCATTATAATGGAGATCAAGGTCAAGTGGAACAATCTAAAAATAGAACAAACTCAAGGTGAAGATCAAATATCACCAAATGACTGAGAAGATTTTATCTCGTATTATAACTATCACAACAAAACTGAAAAGAATTTTTCGGACTATTAGTTTATCATTGTTGGGGGTAATTTTATTCCCTTAGAGTTCGACCATAACTAGACTAATGAGACATTAACCAACTCTCTAGTTGAACGCGTAAACCAAGGCCATAGCCAAGGACACACCACCAAGCCGAGGTCATAGCCGAGGTAGGGCGGATATCCCCTTTAGCCGATCTAAATCTTAAGAGATAAGGACAAATACCTTAAGGAATTATGGAAATATTCCTTATTGTATAGATAGACTCGAATATAGACGTTATCCATAAAGAAATATGGAAATCCTCTGATTGAATAACTATAAATACAATGACGATCTCTTATTCATAAATAAAGAAGCATCGTTTTACATATCTTTTCAACTCATCTCTTTCATCTTACCAAAACCCTTTCTTATTGTTCTTCTCCATCGAAGAATCACCATAAAAACCACAAACAGTTTGGCGCTAGAAGGAGGGGGAGATTTAAACAAAAACAAAAGAGAAAAAGATTAGGGAATATAACAATTCATCCGACCCAAAAAGTAGCAAAAATATCTATCCACGTCCGAGGAAGTAGCTGCAACCTAACTCGAGGAGGAAACACCCGAAACAGCCGACGATGCATCAATGGCGGCTAAGCTACAAGAGTACGAGCTGGTCGCGGCAAAACTAAGCGTAAACAAAGCTAGAATGAAGGAGCTGGAAGACGAGAATGTGATTCTCAAAGCTTCGGTGGCAGACACAGATGCTCATACACCTAACCGTGACGGCGAAGACGACAAAAAGCGTGATAGGTTCAAAAAAATCCCCTCAAGGCAACAACAAGGCGAAACGCCAATGAAGGTCATTAAGGAAACTTAAACGCATCAGACTCCAAGCTCAGGGCTGACCCAAATCCCTGGCTCTCACCATCATAGCGACCCTAGCAAACCCTACGAGAAAAACGCTAATGAGGCCTCTGGTGTAGAAGCCATGTTAATGGGAAGGCTAGAAGCGAAAGAGAATATGATAAAGCATTTGCCGAGAGTAATTCCACCGATTATCGAGAGCACTCCCAACTCCTACGCGGACACGCCCTTCGTCGACGCTTTTTCCTTTAGCGAAGTCCCTAAAAGATTCTCTTGGCCGGTCATGACTCTATATGATGGGACCATTGATCCTAATACGTATATCTCACAGTATCGCTAATGCATGCTCACCACCCCCATCAACTATAAGCACTTAGAAGTCTGTATGTACAAAGGATTTGGAGCAACCCTCATAGGTCCAATGTTACTGTGGTACTCCAACGTTGCCAACGCCTCCATTAACTCCTTCGCCATGCTAACGGACCGCTTTATTTAGCAGTTCGCTAGCAGCCGAGCTTTAAGACGCACCTCCAACGATCTCTATCGAATCAAGCAATGCCCAGACGAGAGCCTGAGGGAGTATATCCACCTATTTAACAAGGAAAAAGTGTTGTCTCCTAACTGTGTCACCTCCACGACCATCTCAACTTTTAGACATGGATTGTAGAACGACAGTGACCTATACAAAGACCTCACCAAATACCCCTACCACTCTATGGAGGATGTACTATCCAAAGTTGGGTTCAAATTAGTGGGAGGAGGACCCAACCTATCCAAATTAGTGGGAGGAGGACCATCTCAACTTTTAGACATGGACTGTAGAACGACGGTGACCTATGCAAAGACCTCACCAAATACCCCTACCACTCTATAGAGGATATACTATCCAAAGTTGGGTTCAAATTAGTGGGAGGAGGCCCAACCTATCAGGCCCAACTGGTGCACAGAAACCATCCCAAAGCCCATGGTCACTCCAAGACAACCAAAGACAATAAATCTAACGCTACGTCTGGCTCTGAAAAACTCCAAGAAGGGTGGCTCCAAAGAATAACTGAAGCCCTTAGCAAAAGCGGAGCACGAGAAGTATGTGTCCACGACCTGGCCCGACATGTCCAACATGATGATATCCCTAGTTGGGACATTTGACGGGAAAAGTCAAGTGGCCAATGAAAATGAGGGCCCCCCAGAACATGAGAGACGCATCCAAGGGGTGCGATTTTAACCATGACCATGGTAACCTAACGAAGGATTGCTTCTACCTAAGGCTCCAAGTGAATGAGTTGCTCAGGAAGGGATACCTACGAGAGTTCCTTTCGAATAGAACAAAGGCGCTCATTCACGAATAAAAAAAGGATCACATCCCCATGGGAGTAAAGCAAGATTTTCCGAGGCAAGATCATGTCATCAACTTTATTACTAGAGGGTTAGAGGTAAGTGAAGTGACAATCTCTGCTGCGAAGAGAAGCACTCGCACTGCCAATATCCACCACAGAGTAAATGCCATGGGAATTACCAAGGAACGCGAAGATGGTCCTAGCATAATAAGCTTCGCCACCAATATCGAAGAAGAAGTGTTAGCTCTGCACCATGATGCCCTGATGATATCGTTAAAATTTGCAAACCTCCTCATGAGGTGTATACTCAATGACAATGGCAGCTCAACTAATATAATCTTCACCAACGCTTTTTAAAGCTTAGGATTAGATGAAGAAGAGATCACTAGAAAGTCCACTTCTCTAGTTGGATTCAGTGGCGAAGTTAAGCAAACAATCGGATAAGTAACCCTACCAGTATACGACGGAGGTCTCAACCAAAGAACGAAGTTCCTTATCATGGTTTGCTCCTCGTCATACAACGCGATAATGGGGAGGCCTTGAATACATGATATGAAGGTTGTTCCATCGACTCTACATCAATCTTTGAAATTTCCAACACCTTGGAGAATAAGAGAGCTCAGACGAGATCAAGAACGAACCCGCTCATGATACCGTACAACCCTTAGAGCCATCACTCCAAAGCCTCGCTCAATGGCCGCACCCATGTAGAACTCTGCCAAGCCATTGCATAAAGAAACCAGCTCTTGAAGCACAATGCAACATACCTATCACGGAGGCAAGGCCACAGACAAAAGGCGAGCCTAAGGGAGCATGAGGGTCAATCGAGGTAAACACACCCCTAGACCACGGTGCCCAATAAACTATGCGGCCATGGTTGGGGGGATTTTGATTTTGGTTTTTTCCATATCTAACCGTCCATGATGCAGGGGCAAGTGTAGAATAAAAAAATTATTTTCAGTGAATGAGCGATTTATCACCTAAGCGATTCTTTTTAAAGAAAAGCCGATATAATTAAACACCTTCAATAATAATTAGATCGTGCCTAAATTTTGCGGATTGGGTTGACCACGAAAACCTAGGTTAGTAATAACCAAGGATAATTGGGCAATCAAAACAGAGAAAGCCGCAACATCTATGATGCTTGTGACTTCCTTTTTTGGGGGAAATAGGGTACAACCCTAGACCAGCCAAGGCTAACAAGCCAATAAAAAAAAGAAAAAAAATCCATCTAATGCGTGTTTGGGGATTATTTGGTGTATTTGTGCGTAAAGTTTCAGATATTTGGAGTAGGGTTCGTCCCTTTGTATTTATAGCCTTTGAATTAGAGTATTTCTATATATTTTATAGATAACTTCTATATTCGAGTTTATGTTACATTAAGGAATTTTTCCCTAGATTCATTAAGGCATTTATTCTCATCTCTTAAGATTTAGACCAACTAAGGAGATATCCACCCTACCTCGGCTATGACCTCGGCTTGGCGGTGGTGTCTTTGGCGATGGCCTTTGTTTAGACCTACAACTAGGGAATTTATTTCTGTCTCCTTTGTCTAGGCTATTACTGTTGTGCGACTATTGTTCATGCAAACAAAAGGCACCACGAAGCTTTGAATTTATAAGCATGTTTCCTAACAGTCACACAATCTGCAAGTGCACAGATATGTCATTGTAGTACTTTGGTGTCGAACCACAAGGAGTAAACCTTAGCTAGATGGATCTAAGCATTGGAAATATATACTCAAGCCTAATCTAAGTAAATAAGAAAGGTTGGGTTTTGTTTTTGTTTTCTTAATAATCTATTAACAAAAGGAAAGCAAGAAAGTAAACAACTTAAACAAAGACAATAAACTTAAATAAAGAAAGTAACCATAAACTTAAAGATGCTAACTTGAAATTAAATATAAACTAATATGATGGACCAAGGGATGTTATAATGGATCTACTTGGAAAGATGGTGATAGTAGTGTTAGATCAAGCTGTTGAGCACAAATCCATGAACAAAGGCAATACTAGCCTAATCCACTCTCATGGCATCGACCCAAGGGAAGCTGGAATCGAGTTCTGGGTCGATGTTGGGTTAAGTTGGGCAGCAAGACTATCAAGGGAAGGCAGAATCGACCCAAGGTGAGCCAGCATCGACCCATGGGTCGATGCTAGGCCTCCTTGATAACTTGTAACTTGTTTCTTCTCCATTTGATGGCCTCCTTTGATTCCATCTTCTCCCATTGCTTTTAGCCTTCAAATCCCTTTAATTCATTGACCTTTTTGCCTCTAGAATCCATCATTTGAAGCTCACAAATTGATCTCCAAAGATTGTACCTACAAATGCAAAGAAAATGATATGCAAATGCAAAATGATCCTAAACTTGACTCTAGACTCAAACCTATGGATTATAAGACTTATATGCAATATTTACAACCTAAATGTGGATGAAACTAAACTAAAATGCATCAAAATATGCATGAAAATATGTACACATCAACTCCCTCGGACTTGTCCTTTTCTTGTCCTCAAGCAAACTATAAAGATCAAATCTAAAAGCGAGGTTTGGAAATGAGAATCCAAGCCAAAGTATATCTAGAAATGCCTTCAACCTAATGTCAATGTACTTCACCATACTCGTCACATGAACTTTCTCTAGGCAACTAAGTTAAATATCCACATACCATCTTATCCACCTATCCTTTAACATTTAATTAAGCTTATGGTGTGCGGTCTTTACTTATGGGCAAGAAGTCTCAATCAATTTGGCTTGGAAATAAAACGGGACGAATGTATAAAGAATTTTTTAAAGGAGGTTTTACTCAATTTTGATGGTGGTTTTCTCTCAAAAACAAGTAATGCAAGACATAGGGCAAAATCAAGGTAGTAGCCGAACAACTTATGCATACAAAGCTATTGCTTCCACCAGCCTACAAATCCTTATTCCCATTAATTACCTACACTACCTGGATGTGTTTCCCTTCTTAAAGTTCTAGAGATCGAAACCCCACATGCTCTTTATTAGCAAGATTCTCAAGATTTCCCAATGAGAGCAACAACTCCCTAGATAACCCTTTGTTCTTCTAGCAATTCTCTTTAATATTCTCTTATTGGAGCCACTATCGCTAAATCAAAAACCTTGAATAATTTTTCTTTTTCTTGAAAATTCACTAGTGACTATCTTAACAATTCTTAACCCTTGAGACTGATGCTAGGAACTTACAAGACTTTGGATCTCTTAGACTCTTTTCTTTAAATACTCTTTTCCTTATATTTTCTCAACTATGCTTGCATAATTTCTCAATAAAGAACAACCCTCTCAAGGTTTTAACACTAGACTCACCAAAAAAAACACCTAAACCCATGTATTAGTTGAAAGACCCCTTCCTAAAATCTAGTTAACCTTAAAATGAGGCTAAATCTAAAGAAGCACTAGACTTTGTCGTTCAACTCCTAATGCCCATGCATGCATTTTCCAAAAGAGGCCTCACATTCGATCAATAAGGAAGGTCTAAACAGAAAGGTTTTGGGTTTCCAAGGTGGGGTAACTACTCTTAAAATGAGAGTAGTCACTTGAGTTAAGAAG
>OVAN01005193.1:0-24012 GCA_900406275.1 Anastatica hierochuntica | reverse complement strand
TTCCCACGGTCAACTGTAGGTTTCATTTTCCAGAGTTCGGTCAAGATCTGGCTTAAAAATTTAAATAACAGACGAAGAAGGGAGGCCTCCGAGAACAACAAAGAATATGGTCTATAAAGAAGTGTTCCAAAATATCTGGTATTTCTCTATTACTTTGTGTTATTTAACTTTTGTAATTTCTACAGAGAAATTAAAAAAAAAAATGACGATATTAAATTTGCACTGTTTTGTAGATTTTTCTGTAAGGTGGTCTTGTGCTTTGGAAGATTCATAATGGACCATTGACGATCTCCTAGATCCGGATACTGTGCTTTTTGTTTTTAAATTTTTTTTTTTTACAAGATGAAACTGTGTTTTAAGACTAACAACTACAATGAATTATTCAGGTTAACTTATAACCAATACATCATCAATATCTTTCTTTTAGGGATCAATTTTTTCAAAAATCGCCATGCCCGTGCATCCGCACGGGCCACCACCTAGTATAACTGTAAATAACATGTTTTACTTATCTTTATGTATAATTTAAAACATTGACACAAAAATTAAAAATAACAAAACCAGTTGAAATAAAAAAACAAAACCAGTTGGAAATTAAAAAAATGAGAAAAAAAGAAAACGTTTCAACATAAAAGTAGTTTTTGTTTTCTTTATTGGCCCTTTCACGAAATTAGTTATTTTGAAAGAACTTTTCTATAAAATTCACATTATAAATTGACACTTGTCATAATCTAAATAAAAATGACATATGTAAAAATCAAATGAGTTATAATTATAGTACGTGTTGAGGATAATTTTACTTCTTTAGAGCCTAGACTTAGTTAGATCGGGACACATAAATAACCTCTTTAGTTTAATTGTTAACCAAGGACACATAGCCACACCAAAGTCACGGACCAAGGCTGAGTGAATATTCTCTATTAATGATTTAAATCTTTGAGATAAAGACTATTGACTTATCGAATTATGAAAATATTCTTTATTATAAAGATTGACTTGAAACTGGAAATTATCCATAAAAAATATTGAAATACTCTCATTCGAAGACTATAAATAAAAAGGGGAAAAGCCTAAAGTAAGAATCGATCTCTTTGAAATATCAACAAGAATCGCCTTACATCTTTGTTCTTGTTCTCTCTCCCTAAAAGAATTACTCAAAAATCTCTAAACAGTTCGGCGCTAGAAGGAGGGGAGAGATCTCAAGAAAACATGAGTGAATCAAGCAGTTCTTTTGAACATGAAAAGAGCACTAATCATGAATCCACGTCCGAGGACGCAACAACAAATCTGTCTAAGGATGATGTACAAGAAACCGAAGACGACGTGACACTTGCAGCAAAGCTTCAAGAATACATGCGATAACAGCAAAACTGAGAGAGAACGAAGCTTGACTGAAGGAGTTGGAAGAAGAAAACGCAACTTCAAAAACCCTAGCAGCGGAAACAGACGCTTAGGCATAAGATGCCGATGATGACACGAAGAGACATGTCAAAGTCAAGAAGAGAGTTCCATCGATGCAACCGCTAGATGAAACACCATCAAAATCCGCCAAGGAGGCAAATGCGCATATTACTCCAAGCTCAGGGCTTACCCAAACCCCTGGCTCTTACCTTCATAAAGATTCTAGCAATCCTCACGATGGAAGCGCTAACGAGGTCGTTGGTCTTGAAGCCTTGCTAACGGGAATGTTAGAAGCCATGGAGAACATGATTAAGCGTCTGCCAGAGGTAGCTCATTCGAGAATTAAGAGTGCCCCTAACTTCTACGCGGACATGCCTTTTGTCAACACCATAGCCCTTTGTGAAATCCTGAGGAGGTACACCTTGTCATTCGTACCACTCTATGATGGAATCTTAGACCCCAACACACATATCTCTTAGTATCGCCAATGCATTCTCACTACATCTATCAGCCAGGAATACATAGAAGTGTGCATGTGCAAAGGTTTAAGAGCAAGCCTTACAGGGTCAACATTGCTATGGTATTTCAACCTAGCATTTGGATTCATCGATTCCTTTGCCAGCCTAACATATCATTTTATTGAACAATTCGCTAGCAGCCGCACCTTCGACGACCTTTACTGAATCAAGCAACATGAAGCCAAAAGCCTTAAAGAATACGTCCATTGCTTCAACAAGGAGAAGGTGTGAGTCCCAAAATGCATCCTTTCCATGGCTATCTCCGCATTTAAGCAAGGGATTTTGAATGATTGTGATCTCTATAAAGAGCTCACCAAGTAACCATATCACACCATGGAGGACGTCCTCAGCAAGGTCTGGACGCAAATAACATGGGAAGAAGATCATTCCTACCAAACCCAGTTAGCTCAGAAGGCTAGCTCTAAGGCCCCCACTCATGGAAAGGCCCCTAAGGATGACAACTCTAGCCCCCCGAACGGGAGCTGAAAACTCCACCAGGGCCAACGTTAAAACCTGGCCGAAGCCCTTAGCAAGGGTAGAGCAAGAGAAGTACATGCCTATGACGTGATAAGACATGTCCAACCTAGTAATAACCCCCGTCGAAATAGTGGGGCAGCTGGGACACCTGTCCGGAAAGGTCAAGTGGCCAATGAAGATGCAGACCCCACATCACAATAGAGATACTTCCAAGTTGTGCGACTTTCATAGCAACCATGGTCATTTAACTAAGGATTGCGTCCAGCTAAGGTTAAAAGTGAACTACTCGCTAGGGAAGGGATACCTTCGAGAATTCCTAATAGATAAGGCTAAGGCCCTCATCTCAGAACAAACCAAACATGACACGCCAACAGGAGTTGAACCCGAGTCACCAAGGTAGGATTACATTATCAACTTCATCTCTGGAGGATCAAAGGTGAGCGAGGTGACAATCTCCACCGCCAAACAAAGTACCACTGTTGTCAGGGACCACAATGGGATAGACGGCATGGCGATAAGCAGAGACTATCCAGATGGTATCATAAGTTTTTCTATTAACGAAGATGAAGAAGTGGCAACACTGCAAGATGATGCCTTGGTGATATCCTTGAAAGTCGCTAACTACCTAATGAAGCGCATACTAGTTGACAATGGCAGTTCAAATCTTCCCTAACGCCTTTAGAGAGCTAGGGATGGATGAGAAGGAAATCACCAAGAAATCAACTTCCTTAGGCGAATTCAGTGATGAAGTAAAGCAAACCATTGGCAAGGTGACATTACAAGTCTGCGTAGCGGCGTCAACTAGAGGACCAAATTCCGCATTGTGGATTGCCCTTCGGCATACAATGTCATCATGGGAAGGCCATAGATACATGATATGAATGTCGTGCCATCGACTTTGCATCAAACCTTAAAATTCTCAACGCCGTGGGGAGTAATAAAGATCAATGGAGATCAGGAACGTGCTCGCTCATGCTACCACACGACCTTACAGACTATCGCGCCACAACCTCGACTACAAGCCATGACTATGGAAATCTCTACCAAATTACCTTGCTGGGAAAACAACCCTCATACGCAGATGTTAACCCCCGAGCTAGGGGACAAGGTCCGAGGTAAAAGATGGGCCTAATATTGAGCTACTCCATCGTTTTTGATGATAGTTCCAAACAAGCACAAGCTTACTTCCATAGCGGAAGAGAATACTTAACCACGCCTCGAGTCCCGAATGGGAACGAATACTTTGAGCTCCTTTTCAAGGAAATTTTCATAGAAAAGAGGATCTTTGGGGCTCAACCATCGAATCAGGAAAGCACTCTTTCCAAGTAGAGAGGCGAAACAAGGTAACATGACCCCTAGTCAACAACGTCCAAAAGACCATGAGACAACTACTATGGGGGGTTTTGATCTTCTTTTATCTAGGGATTTAGTTTTTTCATTTATTTTTTGTTGTGCAATAGGCAATGGAAGTCTAGAATAAAAATTAATTTTTAGCAAAAATGCGATTTAGCACCTAGCTATTTTTCTAAAGAAAATGCGGGCATAAATTAACGCCTTTGAAAATACCTAGACGAAGCCAAAATGCTATGGACCAGATTGAACACGAAAACCTAAGTTAGAGATAACCAAGGTAAATATGGCAATCCAAAGAAAAGAAAGCTGTAAGCATCACAAGTGCTTATGATCCTCCTTTTGGGGGGGATAATATGGTATGACCCTTAGCCCTTTAAGACCATGGTCCACATAATGCGGACAATCTCCTAACTATGGCTAATAAAATCCATGCAATGCGGAGAAGCTCCTAACCATGGTCCATGTAATGTGGAAAAACTCCTAACTATGGCTAATAAAACCCATGTAATGCGGACAAGCTCCTAACCATGGTCCATGTAATGCGGGAAAGCACCTAATTATTACTGGTGCAATGCGTCTAAACTATGCGAGTTAGCAAAGCTTACAGAACATATGCACCCCTGTCCATCCTAGCACGCAACCCATAAAAATCTTTACACCATACAATAACGATATTGACCACAAAACAAAGGCTACGTGCCTAAGGGACCACGAGTCCAAAAAAGCCATGTGCCCACAGCCCTAGCGCCCACCGAGTCTACAGACTTACCAAGGCCAATACCACTGATTACGGTCATTGTCCCACTAAGGTCACGTTCCCGCCAAGGCCACGTGCCCACTAAGGCCATATGCCAACTAAGGCCATGTGACTGCCAGGGCAATGTGCCCAAGGACTATGAGTCTAGAAGATCTATGTACTCATTCATTATCAAATGTTATCGAGTCTATGCTGTTATGGGTGATTTTGGGACGTTCTTTCAGAAGCACTACGAAAGCTGGAAGATAATGAAAACGCAGGTTTTATGTCTGTATGATCTACGCAAAAGAGATTGAAGATATGTATGTATTATTTTCTTAACCTTAGGGTTTTTTGGATCCCTTCTCCTAACCCCTAAGCTTTATATTTATACATAGAGTTCATTGTTATCTCCTTCAAACTAAGAGATATCGTATCTATCTAATAAGTTTACATGATTATCTACTTATTTAATAGATAAGATAAACATCAAATAATGGCGGCTGGCTTCGGGCCTCTGGCCTTGCTATGGCATCTGGCTTCCTGCTTCTGGGCATTCCCTTGCCTTGTGGCTTTAGTGTCGTACTCCATTCGAACCAGGGGGAATTCCCAAGGCTCAAAATACTCCCAACAGTTTGCCCCTTATTGTGCAGGTTCGATTTGAAGCTGGGAAATAACATGTTTCCCTCGTCGCTATGGCAGGAAGCCACGCGTTGCTTGGCCATTCGTATGCATGAATACATACCGCTTTGAACTCCTTGGATGTCTGCTTGCTCCCAGCCGGAGTATTGTTGATTGTGATTGGGATTTCCGCAGGAGGTTCATACTACTTCTTGACGTCTTGCTTCTAGCTTCAAGACTTTTGAATTTCGAACTCGCAACTTGATGGGAATCTTGGAAATTGTTGTTAAGATCTCACCTTCCATTTAGATTATGTTAAGATTTTTTGAAGAAAAGGGAGAGATTGCTGTGAGATTCGTGTTGCCCCATCGTTACATGCGTCTAGATAGCTTGGCCTCTTTCTCTTTCTTCTTCAACATTTTAATTTTTTTTTCTTCATTCTTGCCTTTTCTCTCTGTTCTCTTTCCTCTTCTTACGAAAAGCTTCTTTCTCTTGGAATCCATATTCAAGCTCTGTGCCGTTCAAGATCTCAGGTTAGAACTCTTTGCCCCTTATTCTTTTTACTTCTTTTAGACTAGGATTGAAAGGATATTTTTAGGGTTTAGGGTCCGCTTAGCTTCTATGTTTCTTGCCCCTTTTTGAACCCTAGATTTGAAAACACAGACCTTCTTAGGTCACAATGTCCAGCTCCGTCGAAAAATTCTTGCCTAAGATCTCATCATCCGTTGGTGCCCAGGTCCGAAAGAGGCACCTGATTAGGACTAGTGACTCTTCTGAGGTTGAAGGGTCTTTAGAAGACCTAGTGATCCAAGATGTCACCGCGAGACCCCTTCGTGCTGTTGTGGGTCCTAGTCTTATAACGGTGGGCCCCTTTTCCTTCGTCGACTCCGAGCTTCTTGAGGTTTGGAAGCAGCAATACTCTCTTGAAGAGGGTTTAAGATTGCGGGTGGCCGAGGAAAGCAAGAGGGCTTCTGAGGATCTCAGGGATGAGATCGGGATGTACAAAGGTTATTTCGAGGCTGGAATCAGGGGTAGGATACCAGCTCTGGTGATGAAGATCTCGAGATACTTAAGTATTTTCCCCTCTCAGCTGAACTGACCTTCTCGAAGAATCCTTACTGCTGTTCAGGTCCTCAATGACTTCCATGGGATGGATATGGGCACCAACGAGCTCCTCTACGCCCTTGGACTGGTGCTCCTTTGGTCAATGAGCTAGAAAAAAACTAGAGGAAAGGAGTCGCCTTTGCCAAGAATTGGGCAGAAAGATTTTTTTTTTTGAAAGTCGGGTTGACGCCTAGCTTTCTACCCTCTGGAAGTTTACTAATAGGTCTAGGATGTTTTCCCTTTTTATGACGTATGGACCATATGCTAATCCCTGTGACTTTCTGTTTTTTGTAGAGGTATCAGTGGAAAAGTCAGAAGGAGGCAAGGAGAGTGCTGAGGAGCCTTGGGAGATTCCGTTTGAAGAGAGGAGTATCCCGTTCTTGTTGAGTGAAGAAGCATTAGGACAAAGCAGCATCAAAAGTTTGCTTACTACTTTTTACTTTGCTTTATTTTTTCTTCTTGGCTAAATTCTTATTGTTTTGCAGGGAACATGGTAGGATCCGGATCCAAGGCGCTGGAGGATTTTAAGAGGGCTCAGGAAGCGAGGAAGGCTAAGCTGGAATCAGGGAGCAAGACTCCGTAAGTGGTGGAGATCTTGGAGTCTCCTTCTGCTGGGTCCAAGAGGAAGGGGACCCAAAGGGCTTCGGCTTCCACAGAGAAGCAGAAGAGTGTCCCTGCCAAGCACTCTTCTTCTTATGCTGGTGACCTTGACGGTGCTCTTGAGCATCTGCAAAGCTCTGTCTTCCCTTTGGTTCCTTTCAGCCATCCCAACTCTGATAATCTGGGGATCCTTGACCATGTTCATAAAGGGATGATCAAGGTAATCGATTTTCCCTTGGCTTTTGACTGGCTTTTTCTTTTTTTGGCTAACCTTCCTTCTCTTTGCTTTTTAGCTGACTGCCTCGCTCTTTCATACTAAAGATCAAATCTCCTCGGAGGTGGTTTCTGCTGGAAAGGCCCAGGTGGAGGACTATCTTGCCAAGCTAAAGGCGGAGAAGGATAGGTATGCTGGCCTGGAGAAGGAGCTAAAGGAGATGAAGGGGCTGGCTCGTGGACTGGAGTCTCAAAACCAGAAGACAAAAGAAAAAGTGCTCTCCTTGACGGAAGAGAAGGCGCTTCTGGAGCCAGACGTTGTTGGTGTAAAGGCGAAGGCGGTCACATTTGCGGAGGAGATGACCATGGCCGTTAACTGTGCTAAGATCACTAGGCGCTAGGATATGGCCAGAGATTATCTTAAAGGGGAGACGGAGTCCTGGTACCTAGCAGAGGAATTTGAGAATAACAAGATGGTGGCGACGACAGAGGTAGAAGAACAAGGTATGCCTGATGCTACCTTTGAAGATGAGTTAAAGATTCCTCCTGCCAAGTCTGGTGCGACCCCGATAGACTCAGAGACCAATGTAGAGAAGTCTCCTTCCTTGGATCCTCCAGCTGCCTAGCTTCCTGTCCCATAACCAAGAACCAACCTACTTTCCCCTTGAGGGATTTTACCTTTCTCTTTTTTTGTTGATGATGATATGCCCCTGTGTGGGCCTATTTCTACCCCCTGTGGACTTTGTTAAGACTTTTCATGGCCTTAGTGGCCTTAACTCATTTATGGCCTTCCTGGCCTTGGCTTCTGTTTGCCCTTTGGGGCTTAAGACTCATCTTTTGCCCCTTCGTGGCCTTTTTATGAATGTTTTATGTTTATCTAATCCTTTTTTGCCTTCTGCTTAAGTAAGCTATTAGCTGGGACATAAAGATAACATTCATCATCCGACTTTTGTGAGCCTTTTGTTTTTTTGACGTCTTGGTTTTTTAGCCTCTGCCTTTTGTTGTGCCTTAGGAGAACTCGTTATCCTCCTCTTTTTTTTTGATATATGATTCCTTGTCCTTGGAAAATACTTAGGCTTTTGAGCGTGTTTTGCCCCTACTTGGGTGACTATTAGCTCTTTGCGTTTTGTTACCCAGAGATAACTTACGAAATTTTTGCATTCTACAACCCGGAGGTAACCACTTGTTTTTTTGGCATTATGCTACCCGTAGGTAGCCACTTGCTCTTTGGCATTCTACTACCCGGAGGTAGCCACTTGCTTTTTGGCATTTTGCTACCCGGAGGTAGCCACTTGCTTTTTGGCATTCTGCTACCCGGAGGTAGCCATTTGCTTTTTGGCATTCTGCTATCCGGAGGTAACCAATAGCTTTTGCTGCATTTTGCTTCATGCAGTGAAGCCATTATCAATCTTATTGATTTTGGTGGTATGGATCTTTCCCGCAAAGAGACCCAACTGCCAAAATTTTCTTTTGCTTCCCACGTCTGGGTAAGCAGGTATAGGTGATGCTTCTATGCTCAGGCCATACATCTTTTCGCTTTTACTATGACCTGGTAAGCAAGGTTAAGCAATTTTTCTTCCTGTTCAGCACTCTGCTTTTTGATGGGTCACTCTATATTAAGCAAGAATAAGCTTTTCGCTTATGTTTTGGAAGGGTACGCTGTTTGTATTACTCATATAATGAGGAATAATTATTCAACTTATGTGCCCCTTACTTTGGCTGACTTTCTTTGAGAAGACAACTACTTTATTGATGGATATTCGTCCGTAGACGCAACATGATTACAAATGAAAAGGTGTAAAAGAAATCAAAACACCAAAGCCAAAAAAAGAACGTATCTGGTATGCGGTCGTTTGGGCCGGAAGCACTCTTTTAGAAGAAGTAAGATATTAGGTGTAACACGTTCCAACTATTTAGCTATACTTTTCCGTACCTATCTTGTAACTTGTATGCACCTGACCCTTTGGCTTCTACGATTTTGGTATAATCCTTCCCAGCCAGGCGCGAGCTTGCCCGCGGCTTTGTATCGGGTATTATCGAAGACTCGGCGCAACACCCATTTGCCTTGCTGAAACGTTTTGGTTCGCACCTTCTTGTTGTAGTTTCGTGCTACTTCTTGCTGGTATTTCCAGTTTCTTACTCTTGCGGCTTCCCTTCTTTCGTCAAAGAGATCCAGGGACAAAGCGATTAGTTCTTCGTTCTATCTTAGATATAGAAGCTCCGTCCTAGCTGTAGGGATGCTAACCTCAGCAGGGAACACTGCCTCCGATCCGTAGACCAAGGTGAAGGGTGTTTCCCCTGATGCGGTCTTGATGCTGGTTCAGCAGGCCCATAGAGTGGCTGGAAGTTCTTAAACCCAGTTGCCTGCAGCTTGATCCAGCCGCTTCTTTAGGAGATTCTCCACGATTTTGTTTGTGGATTCGGTCTGCCTATTTGACGGCGGATACCTTGGAGTTGCAAAGCTTAACTTTATGCCCCAGTCTTTGCCAAAATTCTTGAATTTTTTGCTTGCGAACTGTGGGACGTTATCCGTTACTATTTCCTGGGGCACTCCGAATCATGTCGCCATGTTTTTCGAGAGGAACCTTTTGATTTGGACATCTGTGATCATGCTTAGAGCTTCTGCCTCTACCCAATTGGAGAAGTAATCCGTGACTACCAAGAGGTACTCCAGCTGACCAGGGGCCTTTGGGAATTTTTCTACAATATCCATTCCCCACTTCATAAATGGCCAAGGGGAACTGACAGATTTGAGATTTTTTAGGAGGTAGCTTGGATACTTGTGCATGTCTATGACAATTATCGCAATACTTGGCCATCTGTAGGGCATCGTTGGCCATGGTTGGCCAGTAGTATCCTGCCCTCTTGGCTCTGAGCAGTAGGCTTTTTCTGCTGGAGTGAGACCCGCATTATCCTTCGTGCAGTTCCTTGAGAACCAGATCAGCGTCCTCTGGCTTCACGCACTTAAGGTAGGGTCCTGAGAAGGATCTTCTGTAAAGTTTTCTTTGGATAAGGAAATAGCGGGATGCTTGTCTTTTGATTTTGCGGCATTCGCTCCTTATCTTAGGCAGGACGTCGTCTGTCAGATAAGAAATTATGGAATCCATCCATGTTTCTTCTTCTTCGACGTTGGAGAATTGAAGTCCTTCTACATCTTCATCGATAGCTGGCCACTGGAGCACAAGTAAGGGTATGCTGATTGGCTCCATGGTTTTTAGGGCAGAAGCCAAGTTGGCAAGAGCATCCACATGTGAGTTATGTTCCCTGGGGATCTGTGTGAGCTCGCATTCTTTGAGTGAGCTGAGAAGCTTCTTGGCTATGGCCAGATACTTGGTCATGTTGCATCTTTCGCCTGATAATCGCCTTTCGTTTGGCTCATGATTAGCTTGGAATCACTGTAAACCCGTAGGTTCCCTATCCCCAAGTCTTTTGCCAAGTCGAATCCTATGATTAAGGATTCGTATTCGCTTTCGTTGTTTGTGGATTTAAAATTGCACCTTACTGCCCTCGATGCAACTTCTTCCTTTGGGGAGATGAACACGAGGCGTACTCCAGCTCCTTGTATGTTACTAGATCCATCTACGTATAACATCCATTCTCCTTTGCTCTTATTGTCTTGCTGGACTTGACTTCGTCTTTTGCCCCATGTATCATTGGTGGGGAGAATTCAACTATGAAATCTGCCAGGACTTGTGATTTGATCGTTGTGGCAGGGCGGAAGATTATGTCATACTCTCCTAGTTCCACTGCTCATTTGGCTAATCTTCTAGATACCTCTAGTTTGTGGAGTACTGACTTGATGGGGAACGACATGACGACCACCACTGGGTGAGATTGGAAGTAAGGGCGCAGCTTCGTGGCCAAGATGACCAAGGCAAGAGCCAGTTTCTCCAAATGGCTATAGCGGGTTTCGATATCTAACTGAGACTTTCTTACATAGTATACCGGATGTTGTTTGCTTCCTTCCTCCCTAACCAAGACGACACTTATAGCATGCTCGCAAACCACTAGGTAAAGGAGTAGTGGCTCTCCATCTTGGGGCTTAGGGAGAACAGGTGGCGCAGTAAGATATTCTTTGAGCTTGATCAAGGCGACTTATGCCTTTTGGTTCCGTACGAATTTCTTAGTGAACTTAAGGGCTTCAAAGAATGTGTGGGACTTGTCCGGAAGCCTAGATATGAATCTGCTTAAGGCTGTCATCCTTCCTGTCAGGTTCTGTACATCTCTTGGAGTTTTGGGTGAGGGGATTGCGTGAATCGCCTTGACTTGTTCCAGATTTGCTTCAATCCCTCTCTATGTGACTATGTACCCCAAAATTTCTCGGAGCTCACTCCGAATGAACACTTAGAAGGATTGAGCTTCATTTTATATTTCCTTAGTTTAGAGAACGCTACTTGCAGGTGGGCGATGTGGTCTTCCGCCTCCAGAGACTTGACCAACATGTCGTCAATAGAGACTTCCATGGTCTGGCCAATTTAGTCTGCAAACATCGTGTTGACTAGTCTCTAATAGGTAGATCCCAGAGAAATCATCCATTAAGCTCATCAATTGGTGTCTTGCCGTAACATCCACAAACTTGTCTATATGAGGCAAGGGGAAGGGATCATTCGGGCAGGATTTGTTAAGATTTGTGAAATTTATACAAACCCTCCACCAGTTGTTCTTCTTCCGGACCACGACGACATTTTCTAGCATCTCGTTCAGGTGCATGAGGTTTTTGACTTCATCCTTGATGATAGCATCTCGTTCAGGTGCGAACTTCCTCATTTTCTACTTGACTGTTGGATATTTTGGATCCACTTGTAGTCTGTGTATTATGACTTTCGGGTCCATACCTGGCATATCGACATGAGACCATGCAAAGCAATCAGTGCTAGACCTCAAAAAGTCAACTAGCCTTTGGCGTATACCTTCTTCCAGCCTTGACCCCACTTTGAGACTCTTTCTCGACTCTTCAGGTACTAGGGGTATCTCATCCAGTTGTTCAACTTCCGGCTCACCAGTATGCTTCGGTGTAATTGTTACAAGGGGGTTGTCTTCCCTTTTAGGGTGGTTTGGTAGCACGATCGAGCATTCTCTTGATCACCTTTTATTTCTCTGATTCCCCAAGGTGTTGGGAAGTTCACCACTTGATGCAAAGTTGAAGGCACTGCTCTCATCTTGTGTATCCAGGGTCTACCCATGATCATGTTATAGGCAGAGGGGCATTCTATAACAGAAAATTTAGTCGAAAAATTTATTCCTCTGGTGCAAACAGGAAGTGATATCTCTCAGAGAGTCAGCTTGAATTCTCCACTGAAGCCCACTAATGGCATGGCCTTTTTGGTTAGAGCTTCCTGGGTTAGCCCCAGATCCGTGTATACCCCCAAGAAGAGCACGTTTGTAGAACTTCCATTGTCGATGAGTACTCTCTTCACCAAACAATTTGCCACTGATAAGGAAACGACCAGGGTGTCGTGATGCGGGGTCAGAACCTTGTCTTGTTCCTCAGCCGTGAAGCTTATGGCTTCTTGGCTATGCCCCTGATGCTTGGCTTCTGGGGCACCATAATTGCTTTCTGCAATCCTTGTGCTTTTCTTTGCGGCAGCATGTGTGATGCCGCTAACTTCTGATCATTCGGATATGACATTGATTACTCGAAGGTGTCTTGGAGAGTCTAGAGCTTGGCAGCCTGCCGGGATGCCTTCTTACTGGTTGATCAACATCTCCTTGGTTCTGTTAGAGAGAAACTCTCGTAAGTGCCCCTTCTTGAGCAATTCATTGACTTCTAGCCTTAGGGATATGCAGTCCTCCGTTCATTGACATGGTCATTATGGAAGTCACACCACTTGTTTGGATTCTGGCGATGATCAGGTGATCTCATCTTTTGGGGCCATCTGACTTGGTCTCCCATCTCCTTTAACACTCCCACCAGTTCCACTCTCGATATTGATAGATTCGACATATCGGGTCAGGTGTTCGTTGCGGGAAACCTGTTACCGTCTGGCCTACCGAGAGGTTTGTGCCCTCCTTTGACTCCTTTGGTTCCACTTTCTCTGGGAGGTCTTTGATAGGGCTTGTGTCCCTGATTGTCTTCTCGGTCCTCATGACCCTAGATTCTTGCCTAGCAAGCAGATCTTCTTCCTAATTGATCTGCGTCTGGGCACGAGCAAGCACATCCTCCATTGTCTTGCATTGATACTTGGTCAGCTCCTTGTACAGATCCCCTTAAGGAGGATTCCTCTTTTGAAGGCAGAAACTGAGGCGACAATGCTGCAATTTGGTATTGTAACCTTCTGATTGTTGAAGCATTGCACATAGCTTCGAAGAGGTTCCGCCTTGTGTTGCTTGATCTCATAAAGATCGTCAGACGACTTGGGGGTCACCTTGCTGTTGGCGAACTGCTATATGAATAGGTCAGTTATATGTGCAAAGGATCCCACGTTTCTAGTTGGAATCATGATGTACCACTGTAGGGCGGCGACAATCAGGCTAGATCTGAACCCCTTGCACATAGCGGCTTCCCTATGTTCTTTCTAAATCGCCACGGTAAGCATCTTCTGCCTGTATTGCGCGATGTGGTTATTTTGGTCGGAAGTCCCGTCGTTTGGATTGATAAAAGGGAAGGTGAACTTTCTGGGCATGTCAACTAGTGTAATCTCGTTTGTGAAAGGGGTGTCCGCCTAAGAGCTTAAGGTACTTTTCCTCAGAGGAGGTGTGAAACTTGGAAGATGTTTGAGTATTGATTGTAAGGCTTCAAACTTGTTAGAAAACATCTGTTCCAGACATTTGGCTTCAGCAAAAACTGGGACGTTCCATGGGGTCATCTTGCTCCTAACTAGGATCTCGGTTCCTCTGGGCCTCCGCAGCCATTTGACCCCCTCTTTCTCTATTTTTATTGGCAAGAGGAGTTTCCAGGGTTGTCATCCGAGTCACGTGAACCCTGAACCTTTGACTTGTAGCTTGATTAGCCGCTAAGGTTGAGTTTTTCTCTCAGAGAGCTTCGTTCTCGAGCTCGAGCTGCTGCAGCCATTGTGTGTTCTCCTGAAGCATCTTGGTATAAACCTCCATCCGTTGTCTTAAAGTTTGCAACTCTTTGGTTGCAGTATCGAATCCATTTGGGGTTTGATCCATTCGAAGTTGTTCCATCTCACCTAATCTCGTCTGCAAGATCTTCAGCTAAGATCGCTTCTCTTCGTGGTTGAGCTCTGTTCGTGCATGTGTGATGTTTACAGTTTCATGGTTGTCTCCAGCCATTATCACGTAGTTTTGGATGAGAGCTCCCCTCCTTCTAGCAACAACTGTTATGGGTGATTTTGGTACGTTCTTTAGAAAGCACTAGGGAAGCTGGAAGACAATGAATACACATGTTTTATGTGTGTATGATCTCAGAAAAAGAGATTGAAGATGTGTATGTATTATTCTCTTAAGCTTTGGGTTTTTCGGATCCCTTTTTCTAACCCCTAAGCTTTATATTTATACATGAAGTTCATCGTTATCTCCTTCAAACTAGGAGATATTGTATCTATCTAATAAGTTTCATGATTATCTACTTATTTGACAGATAAGATAAACATCAAAAAATGGCGGCTGGTTTTGGGCCAATGGCCTTGCTATGGCATCTGGCTTCTTGGTTCCCCATGACATCTAGCTTCCTGCTTCTGGGCATTCCCCTGCCTTATGGCTTTACTGGTGTACTCCATTCGAACCAGGAGGAATTCCCAAGGCTCAAATTACTCCCAACATACGGTATGATATTTAAGCACTTTTAAACTTGCAACTCCTAAGTATAAAAGTATTAAGACCTGGTCTCCCAACGTTAGACTTTGAATAGTCTATCGATGATGAATCCTAGGTTCTCTAGGGCCAGGTGCTCTAAGGCTTAGATAGAGAATCTAGGGATTCATAAATCTAACACCTAAGAGACCATGGTTCGCTAGGGCTATGTGCCCCATGGTGAGACTTTAAATAGTCTACCGATGATGAACCCTAGGTTCTCTAGGACCTGGTCCTCCAAGGCTTAGATAGAGAATCCACAAATTCATAAATCTAACGCCTAAGAGACTATGGTTCGCCAGGGCAACGTGCCCTATGGTAAGACATTAAATAATTTACCGATGATGAACCCTAGGTTTGCTTGGGCCAGGTGCCCTAAGGCTTAGATAGAGAATACACATATTCATAAATCTAAGGCCTAAGAGTCCACAATTCTCTAGGGCTATGTGCCCCATGGTGATACTTTAAATAGCCTAGCAATGATGAAACCTAGGTTCTCTAAGGAAAGTGCCCCCAAGGCTTAGATAAAGAATTTGCAGATTAATAAATCTAACACCTAAGAGATCATGGTTTGCCAGCGCTATGTGCCCCGTGACTAATCTTTGATTAGTCTAGCAATAGTGATGCTCCGATTTTCGAGATCCTCAATGTAAAGTCCAAGGCTAACGACAAGAAAAATCCATGTCATCCAGGGGCCACGGGCCTAGAGATTCAGAAAATTGAGCCAAAGACAAGTCAAACGTCAATTTGCCAAGGTTCTGGTGATATAAGAACTGGGTATCCTAAATATAGACCTGGGGTCCAAGGTCTAAGTCTTCAGGATGGATTCCTGAGCAACCCAGGATAGTTCTACCTATGAACACCACCAGCTAGGATTCATTGTTGAAAGTCATCAAAGCAGTGAGACTAAAGCCAGAGACTCCCTAACAAGCATGTAGACCATAACATAAACTTGGAATACATTTGCATAAAAGGAAGCTCAGATGTGTGGAAGCAAAAAAAGGGAATTGAAAATGAAGATAAAAAGGCCGTTTGGCTACCGATGATTTAAAATTTTTTGCCATAAGGGTCACAGAGTTCTAAAGGTCATACAACCTAACAATAATTGGGGGGGGGGCACGAAGGCGCTGTGTTCAAAAGACCCACAAAAGAGTCGTTACAAACGAGAAAAGACATTACGAGACATGAACGCTATCAACATCAAAATATTTTAAAACAAACTTTATGGCCTAGGGGCATCTTCTTCTTCTTTATTCTCTTCTTCTGGGGGGTTCGCAACAGGAGGATCCTTAGGAGCGGAGAAGTGGGGATGACAGGAAGCCAACGACACCAAGGTCACCTATATTGACGGAGGCGTTTCATTCTTACGAAATGCTTCCGTCTGATGCACCACTTGGCTTTTAAGTCAAAGGAAGTTAGAGGTAAACCCTTGTATGCATCGGTCAGAAAATCCCAAGCCATCTCCCACCTGACCATCACACAAGCAATGCCCTCAACGACATCTACCTTGGTGAAGGTCTGGTCAACCTCCCTAGCCTTGGCCTCTACCAAGGCCCTCACACGAGTATCCTCCCCTTATCCTTAGTCAGCGCCTCCTTGACAGCCCTTAGCTCCTGTCTCAGCTCCTGTCTCAGCTCCTTCACCTCTTGACGGTTGCCCTCGAACTCCTTCTTCAAGGCATCAACCTTTTTCTTCTCGAATGATAACTTTGCCAAGGCATCCTCACCGGCACTCCGACCTTGGTGGTCTCCTCATCCATGACTCCCATGTTTATATCCTTTAGGTGGATAACAACTAGAACTGCAACAAAAAAAGAGAGAAATTAAGGTAAGAAAGAACTCGAGACTTTAGAAGAAAAATATAATGCTAACTTACTCCGAGTGCCCTGGAAAAAGGTCCTTCTTATAACGAGCTTGCTTGGCCACTATGTCCGCCAAATCTATGCTGAGAAAGCGGTCAACAAAAGCGTTTTGCTGAGAGGCAAGAACCTCTATGGAGACTAGAGTCTTCGGGGCATCCTTGGTAGGGCGAGGCTTCTTGGCAATAGGGATCAGGGCAGGGGTCTTCTCTCTCTTCTACACTAGGGGCAAAGGGGCCTTAGCAGCAACATCACTATTTCTACACTCAACATTAGTTAGTCTGTCGCTACCTGCGAAGTGTTTTTGAAGAGCTGCAGAATCCACATTCCCTGATCCCTTGTTCATGTCTTTCCCTGGAGCAGTTAAAATTCGTTAGAATGAAGAGATCTATTCAAGAAACCGGTGCCTACTAGTGGAAAGAGCATACTGAAGATAGATTTCAAACCTAAGTTTTGGTCGCTAGTCAAGAAGTCTTCAGTCCTTAAGCTTTTGTGCACACAAAGGACTGCCTCTACTCACTGTCTTCCAGGCTTCGGAGCTGAAGTCTTTACCACTGCACAACAACAAAGCAAACACAAAGTAATTTGTTAGCATGACCATGGAGTTATTAGCGGAACAAAGTCTACGAACCTTTTTTCGCCCAAGTCGCCACGAACCCTCGATTCGCCTGCACAGAGATGAAGAGGTAGCGGTCCCTAAAAGGCTCATCCTTTACCCTCCGTATCAGGTGTGGCATGTCCTCTACAAAGGCTTCTCTAGATTATCTAAGATGGAGGTTGTATTGCTGAGGCTCACTCGTGTAAAGAAAAAGTAATAAGACTAGATGACCTCATTTACCCACACCGTCAAAGACTTTAGCTCTGCTAAGGTGTAGATGGAGGCCAGAATACATAAGGCAGAGGGAGAAAACTGACAAGGACATATCTCCATCTTATTGGCTACATCCATGATTAGATAGGGCAGAGACTTTCATAAGCCGCCTTAAAAAAGACTTTGTATATAACAATCTCTCTAGGGCCACAATCGAAATGGGCCAAAATATCGCCATGGAGTTCTGGCCCAATAATAAACCATCAAGTGCGGCCCGATAACGCTAACGCGGTTCACCAAGGATGAAGCCATAATGATAGAGAACAATGATGTGAACAACAACTATGGCTCTAGCCACAATTATTCAGCATACAAGACTAATCTTACACTAAGGCTAAGGCTAAGTCTGAAGTCTCCTAAGAAAGAATTTACTCTTCAAATTATACATATAGAAAAGAAGAGTAGGGGGAGACTGCTTAGGGTAATTTTATTCCCTTTGAGCCGAGTGATGTGGGATCGAGTTTTACCCTAGTTAAAACCTAACTGCAAGTGTACATCATTCGCAATAATACTTAGGGATCGAATCCACAGAGACTAGAGTTTCACGCTTAGGACTCATATGTCGTTGGATTAAGATAAGAATAAAATATGCAGAGGGTTTGTTTGTTTTTTTGTAGTTTTTACTATGTTTTAATGATGCAAAACGACATCCTATTTTATATGCTAATTTACTTGGGGGTAGATCAATGATGAATATGCATCAGATAAGGAGAGAGTGCTTAATAAGCAAACAAGATACTATAATCAAATAGTGGCATAAAGTTTTGGTCTAGAACACAATCACTAAGGTAAATTCTCTCCATTTTTGAGGTTCAGGATTCTATGTTTAAATACAAGGATTCGTCGACTTTCGCACGGGTCTTAAATATAAAAACACGGATTAACTCGATCACGACTCACTGCTCACGATTCTAAAGTCGGTATATTTTCGAAGCCTACCTAGAAAGACTCACCAAATACTAGATTCAGCGGTAAGACATGTTTTTGAATGTATTCCGCTGTAGATCTATTCCCGCACCAGCTTTTGTGGGGGAACATTATTACTAATGAATAAAGGTGATAACATTGTTGATAAAACCTAATTAATTAGAGATCTAGTTCAAGCAAGATATCAAAATATATATTACCTACTTTCTAGCATGAAAAATAATCAAACAATATAAAGTAAACATGAAATCGTTGGAAACAACAAGCATTCGTAATCATCAAGGGAGAGAGGAGAAGATAAAACCGAGTTCATGGAAGAATGGATGATATATTGAAGATGAAGATGGATCTTAGGAGGCTACAAAGGGCACGACCCAAAAGGGTGTCGTCCCTACCTTCTAAGAGTGTTATTCAACCCTCCTAATCTAAGCCAACTCTACAAAATTAGAAGGCTAAAAACATCTATATATAGTACTTCTTCAATTAGGTCATAATTATGTAACATCGGGTCTTAGGTCTCATAATGTTTGGGCTTTGTGTCCAAGTGATTTGAGTTGAGTTATTAGGATTAAAGAGGCTTGTAATAGGTCCACTTGATTCTGTAGAATGTCTGGTTCAAAACCCAAATGTCCTTGCTTTTGTTTTGGCCTTTCTAAGCACCCTTCATCTGCGAGACAGCTGGAATAATTTTAAATAAAATTAGTATAAGTCTTTGTCCACTAATGCAAATGCGATGAAACTACTTTGAGATGAAATCTACTTAAACTATGTAGCTCCTATCAAAATTTCATCAAAATTCATTGACGGCAAAGCCTTTTCTTGGATGATACTTTTGATGCTTAGGAATTGTCCAAAAACTAGCTTTTGATCCAATTAATTCCAAAATGCATTGTTTGACCGAAAATTATTTAAAAAACTAAAAATACAAGAAAACTACCTCTAATGATGTCATGACCGAGCCTTAGCTAGATCGTGCGCACATAAATAACCTCCTTATTTAAATGTGTTAACAAAGGACTCAACTAAGAACATGTAGCCCTACCAAGGCCACGAGCCAATACTGAGCGAGTATTTGCTATTAATGATTTAAATCTTTGAGATGAAGACTATTATCTTCTCGACTTACTGAAATATTCCTTATTGTAAAGATATAATCGAAACTAGAAGTGGTCCATAAAAGAATATGATTATACTCTTATTCGAAGACTATTAATACTAAGGGTAGAACCATAATTCAAGGATCCAAGTTTCATGACTTAGAATACACTCATTGTAATCGATCTCTTTGGAATATAAATAAAAATCGCCTTGCATCTTTGTTTTTGTTCTCTCTCCCTTGAAGAATCACTCAAAATACCCTAAACAGTACGTGGTACCCACATTAAACTCGATCAACTTTACACAATAAGATTGAATCTATTCACATAGTATATCTTTTTGGCTAATATTGTTTCGGGGTTTTTTGATCAACGTCCACTAGGGCAGCTCTATGGAATGATGAACGAAAGAGATACTTCATTAATATCTTGAAAGGTGGCTCGTACCCAATTATAAGTATCCATAACTCCAAGGGTAACTCGTGATGGTCCTTGGACGTTGGCTAGGTAGAACTCATAGTCCTCTTGTAGCTGCTGTTTGGCCATGGGTCCATGGTATGACCATGGTGCCTTAGCGTGACTATGGCGCCTTAGTGTAACTATGGCGCCTTGGCGACCATCAGTGTGGCATCGTTGGTGTTGATCTCGTATATCAAGTCAATGTCGTCAAGAAGGAGGATATCACCAAGGGAGATGACCTCGTGGGCCTCAGTGACTTAACCATGACAACTTCCACCCGTAGTGGGGTTGGTGGTTTTGATTATGAGTTGTGCCCTATGTAAGGGCTGCCTAGGTACTCTTTGTAAGGGATCAAGCCATTCATAGTTCATATAATATCAATAGGAGGGTTTAATGACCTCAGCCGATGATGTAAGCCTCCTCGATGTAGTCCGTTAGCATCATCGATAGTTATAATGGGCTCGCGGCTTCATAGACGGTAGTAGACCTCATGATGTGGTTCATGAGCATCATCGAGGGGGCTTGGGAGAATCGTGGCTCTTTAACTGTGTTACCTCGTAGGTTACATCGCCGCCTCATGGTCATTACCGAGAGACTTAGAGATATGGGTTAGCTTGTAGGTTACATGTTGTGAACTTGTAGATGAATAAGATCTTGGGAGATTGCTTATTCTGTGAAGGAGATCTGATCAGCCATGGAGGATCAGCCAGACTATGACAGTCTGCCTATCCTAGCTGTGGCTGGTAGGTTTCAGCTGTCGGTCTGGCTGTTCTGTCTCTAGGGCTTTCTATGGCTCTATGGCTTTCATCGTAGTTTGTCTAGAGCATACTGGGGCTCTGTGACCATCGTTCTGGTCTGTCTGGGACAAACTGTGGATGACGACCTGGTGTGCCAGGGCAGTCTTTGTGGGCAGATTTTGTGTCTTTCATGAAGGGAGCTCATGGATAACTCTTCATGCGGGGATCCCTTTTTAGGGTTTATGAGATCCTTATTTATAGACGTCCATAATTGATATTTCCATATCTTTTAATAAAGATTAGGATAATTACCAATTTGTTCCATCTTAGCAACAAAGATAATTTCCTTTTTACCTTCAGTTGTCCTTATCTGATAAGGAAGGATCTCAAGAGAATATTTTGGGTATATTCTCTGCCATGGTTTTGTTTAGCCTTGGCATAGTATCATGACCATGGCTTGAGCCCTGGTTTCATTGCTTCCCTCGCCCTTGGTCTAGCTAAGGCTTGACTCTAGGGGAATAAAATTACCCCCAATAGTTGCCCTCTACTCGTCATTTTCTAAAATTAGAATGTGAAGAGTAGAGATACTAATAGTCCTTGCCATTATTGCCATCCCTCCAAGGGGTCTCTCGGTTTGGCTGAGATCGTCGTGGCCAAGTATAAGTACAACGAGTGCAAGAGTAGAATAATTCCTTCTCATTTTGATGGATTCATGTTAGGATCCGCAAGTAAGTCGTGTTTCAGTCATGCTGTCACCATCCAATCCCCATCACTTGGGTGGAGTTAATCTCCTTCCTTTGCTGCTTTTCTTGGATTGCCTTTCACCTCTTCCTTTTGAATCCGTCATTATCAAAGTTGATCCAACCTTATTCACCCGTGTTTCTTTCTCATTTCGGCTTACACTTTCTGGTTGTGCCATGAAGATCTTATCAATAGGGTTTAACCCAGATAGGGTAAGGTTGTGACCTTCGCCTTGGCTTTTGGTATAAGACTTGCCTGCTTTTGGAGCATGAAAGGGCATGCGGCCTTGGTGTTCAAACCTTTGATGTCTGAGAATCCACTCGTGAATCATGATTGCAGACCTTGAGTGCTTTTCTTCTTGGTCATAGCTCTGGGACCATGATTTGACCGTTGGTATTTTACTAAGAAGTTTGAGCATCACTCGAGTTCTTAGCCTTGGAATGCTTCTCTTTGGCGTCTGATCTTAACAATACCCGAGTCGCAGCTTGGTTGATGACTCCACGCTTAGCTCTTGGCCTGGGGAGTGTTGGACTTGATGGGCGCACAACCATGGGGCACGTGGCCTTGGTGAACCATGGTCTCATAGGTGTTAGATTTACGAATCCTTAGATTTTATATCTAAGCCTTGGGGTACATGGCCCTACAGAACCGAGGGTTCATATTTGTTAGACTAATTAAAGTCTAACCATGGGGCACGTGGTCGTGGTGAACCATGGTCTCTTAGCCATTAGATTTACGAATCCTTAGATTGTATATCTAAGCCTTGGGGCACATGGCCCTAGAGAACAAAGGGTCCGTCTTTTTAGACGTCCGATCGTGTCAGGCCATGGTAGAGGTTAGCTCCTTGCGTTCTCTTCTTAGTTTAGGGCTCCCTTGGTCTTTTGGCATGACATTCAGATTTATGGGGCTTTCGGCCTTGGACGGTTGAAGTACTCTGAGCTGTTGGTTCTGGCCGCTCTGCTGGGGCCTAGATATTCATAGCTTTGGTGGATCCAAGATATTTTGTCGTTGGACCTACATTTAAAGAAAACGTGGGGCATCAAGCCCTTAGTAAACCATGGGTTTGTGGTAGTCTTAACCAAGAGTGGGGAATCAAGCCCTTAGTGAACCATGGATTCAAATCAATCAGACTACCAGAGTCTGGTTTCCGTGAGCTAAGGTCCTGCTAATTTTACGTCATATGAGTTGCGAATTCATAAGATTTTAGTTAACAGGCCTTAGTCTCGATTGGGATCTATGTTTTAATACATAAGATCGATGGGCACAAGGCCTTTATCCAGGGCTAGAGTGTGTGATCAGCGGTACTAGCCCCTTCTTTTTTGTGGGTGGTTTTCCTAGTGGCCGCTAAGCCTGTGGGCACAAGGCTTCTTTGGACATTTAGTCCCTGGGCCGAAGCCTTATTAACACTGTGTGTCAGAGTTTTTGCTAGTTGTATTGTGACTGACCGATTTTAAGTTTTTCAATGAGCCGCGTACTAAGATGGACAGGGGTGCACATATCCAATAGTTTGCTAACTCACAGTTTTGATGCATTGAACCTAAAATTATTAGGATCTTGTCCGCATTTCGCCACAACCTTTCAACCAGGGTTTTTGGAAACTCATCCGCATTCCGCCATGACCTTTTGGCCATGGGTTTTAGGATCTATTCCACATTGGATGGACCATAGTTAGGAGCCTGTCTGCATTCCACCAAGACCTTTCAACCATGGTTTTTAGGATCTCGTCTGCCTTTTATGGATTTTCCACTGTTAGGAGCCTGTGCGCATTTCGCCATGGCTTTTCAACCATGGATTTTAGGAGCCCGTCCGCATTAGATGGACCATAGATAGGAGGTTATCCGCATTCCGGCATGGTCTTTCAACCATGGTTTTTAGGATCTCGTCCACATTATATGGATTTTTGAGCAAAGGTGTTAGTGGGCATAAAGCCTTAGTGGCGAAAGACCTGAGGAGTTTCCCAAAGATAGTGTATATCTTTTTCTTCTCCAAAAGGGAGTCGCAAGCATCATTCACGCTCATGGCTCTCTCTGTTTAGATTGCCCGATTATCCTTGGTTATTACTAACCTAGGTTCTCGTGGTCAACCCAGTCCACACGATTTAAGCTCAGTCTAGTTATTTTCGGAGGCGTTTAAAACGAATAACTTAGGTGATAAATTGCTCTTTCACTGAAAATAAATTTTTATTCTAGACTTTCCCCAACATCATGTACGATTAGATATGGAAAGACCCAAAATCAGACCCTGACAAGGGCCCCTAGTTTATTGGGCACCATGGTCTAGAGGTTTTTTGCTTCGATCGACCCCCGTGGTCCTGTCAGGCCTTGGTGAACCATATTCTCTTAGGCATTAGATTTACGAATCCTTAGATTCTACATCTAAGCCTTGGGGCACATGGCCCTACAGAACCAATGGTTTGTATTTGTTAGACTATTTAAAGTCTAACCATGGGACACGTGGCCTTGGTGAACCAATGTCTCTTAGGCATTAAATTTATGAATGTTATGAACCGAACCATTTAGTGGCTGCCATAACCGAAGACCCATT